>JAHWFP010147336.1:151483-164451 GCA_023313725.1 Lithobius niger
GCAGCAGTTCTCGTCAGTTTTTATTTTTCAAGTTCTATTATAGTTCTATTTGTTGAATTTAAAAAACAAAAAAGTTTGTATTGAATGCATTTAAGTTTTTAGTTTTCTGTTCTAATTTTACTTTAAAATACGCTATAATCACTGCGTTTGTACTGAATAGATCCTTTGTTTACTTTATGCATTGTAATTACGGAACTTTTTGAGGAAGAACAAAAAATGTTTTACCGAAAATCACTGATGGGCATTTACGACATGATTGTTTACACCATTTTGCAGCTTTTAAGGGGGAGAACACTGGAAAATCGAGGAAGTTACTTCCTTTAAATACAAGAAAATAACTTATCGGGTTCAGTCAGTGCAAGGTTGAACTTTGCTGAAGAACAAATGGGAAAGTGGAGGGCGTTAACATGAGTTTAGTTAAAATTGCCAAATTTTTAAAATCGTTAACATGGACATGGCCGTTAACTCTGTGATTTACGGTAGTTGGAGCTTCTGTATAGCTTTAACTAGATGTCTTATTCATGGTGTATTTATTTCTATTTTTTGTAGAACATCGATTTTGGTGATATCAGCGCACGTTTGGCACTAAGGGGAGCATTGCATTGTAAAAACTTTAAATGGTACCTGGACAATGTAGCTGCTGAGAAGTTCATACCAGACGAAGGATCACTCGCTTATGGCAGGGTAGGCCTAGAATTACCTATTACGTTTATAATTGTTTCAGGTTAAATGTTTATAAAATAAAAAGACGTCTTATCCATTACCAAAGATTGTAATTTTTACTGTAATTTCGAAATTACATATTTTATATATCAAATCCAAATGATGAGTTTATTACATTTTGTTAGCATTAATATGGTTTAACGCATTGTCATAAATTAGAGTTTAGCTTAACTATTGTTAAGCTATTTTTGTTGTACTCTTAGGATGTTAAATGGAGTGAAACCTGTATCTTCAAAGTGGGTAAAACGTGGGTAGCTAAACCCAGGCTTACTAATATAGAGAAAAAACAAGGCCCACCTAGTAGTGAATGCCATACTTTTATGGTAATAACCCCCCCCCCCCCCCCCCCGTCCATTGGGCTAGCAAAGCATGTAAGTGCTTGCAGCGGGGTGCTGGTAGAGGCAAGGATCCATAACTGGAAACCCCAAACTATTTTTTGCTTAGCAGCAGGTAGCAACAACAGACAAACTTGTAATATTTCTTTTCACAAGTGACTAAATAATGGACCGCGGCTGTCGGCCATAGAGCTGTCAATAGAGTGGTTATAGCTCACTAGAAGCTTGCTCATGCTACATTTGTTGTAATCAGTACGCAAGCTCCATGTGTACAGACTGGCACACTGGACTATGGCAAGGTGTTCGCTGCAGTGCTGGTAAATGTCTGTATTGTCTTGCAGGTCATTACTGGTGGAGTGTCCTAGATATCTGGCATTTCGCACGTACTTCACAAGCTTCGCTGTGACAGAGAAATCTTTGGTGGGGTAATTTTTTTCCATTGCAGGTCTTTCGGTGTACCTTAAATCCCCGAATTTAAGACTCCGGTCTTGTGTCCGAACATAAGACTGTGACTTGTACAAGACCACGGTCTTTTAAGTGAACCTAATATAGCACAGTAATTGTGTCTTCTACCGGTTATCAGACACTTATACCTACCATCAGAAAGTAAAAAAAAAAATACTCTGGAATGGTACGCGCCCTACTTCAAGCCTGCCTTGAATAACTAATGCGACGGCATGTTTGTTGTGTTGGTTGGGTTTTTTTTTTTGGCATATCCAACTTTGGAGTCAAAAACATATGTGGATCGACCGAACACAGGTTTACAAAATCCAGACCGAATCCTCAGCCATCAATAGGTTTTCCAGATCGATCTCCACCGGACCTCGTTTTTTTTTCTGCACCCCAGCTGAGGAAGGATAAGTAAGGACTTATCAAAATGTGCTGTCCCAACACGTACTTTTTTAAAGCTAACTTAACTCCTCATTATGTTAAATAAATTCACCTGAAAGTTTTTTTTGGCCTCTTGGCATTGGGAAAAAAAACAGACAACTCTGCAATATGGTAACTAAAAAGTTAAGCTCAACATATGGAAATTAAAAAGTAACTTTAGACTAGCCCTTAAAAAATTTACTTAAATTTTTATATTTAGCAGTACAGAAAAATGCAGTACAGAAACAGCTGTAAGTCGGGATGTTATATTTTTTTATTGTACTTTGCTTGTTAAGTTCAACTGGCTCTCTTCACTGATATACTTTTTAAATATATATTTAAAAATTTAATTTAGCTATATTTTATTTCATAAATTTAATATAAAAAAATCATATCACGTAGAAGCAGCAAGATTAAAACAATACCACCTACCCCAAAATTTTATGCTCCACACAGTTCAGCAAACCAAAAATATTCTCCCTTGAATTTTCGGTGAAAACAGGCCGTTCACCTTCTTCAGAACACAACGAGGCACTAAACTTCAAAAACGAACGTTACATGGTTGTGGCCATGATCAAGCAGACGACGTGCGAGTGTGAGAACCACTGATCTATATACAATCACGCTCTCAAGCCCCACTGCTTGTCAAGCTCGGCTTTCACACCAGAATCCACTGAATGTTCCATTAACATGTGGGAGGCTCCCGTCAGGTTCATGAGTGGAACTTTCATGCTCTTGAAACGAAGAATGGCCAGAGATTCAAGGGCCCTCAGGTGCCCTCCTTGGAGAGAATTGGAGGAAAGCAAAACTGTTGTGGCATTCCACGCAATCTGGTGCTGCTGATGTTTGACATGCTGGGCGATGCCGTTGAGCATGTCTCCCTTCCTCACAGCTGCGACGTGTTCACCCAACCTCATCAGTCTGGGGCTTCATCAGTCTTCGCTAGGTATTTGTACCGACATACGGCGGCTGGTTTGGCGGAAACAATCCTGCAGCAGATGCAGGAGATGGGTCATCTGTGCAGTGTGGGCATGGGGCTGGCCTAAACTCCACTAGTGTGAATCTGTCCCATTTGTAACAAATAGGTAACACAGTGAGGAGGACTCTACGAAGGAGAAATGGTGATTCTACCCGAGAACTTGTTCTCGCAGGAGAATCAAAGTTCTCCCAGTAGAATCCAACGAAACTGTGTTACCTTAACCACCCACTCGCCTCCCTGGCGCTTATTTGGCTCAGCTGCAAAAGACAAGTGGTAAGGAGGACGCTAGAGAGAAAGCGACAGGTGACGTAATTTTGCATAAATTAGGAGTTAAGTTGTATGCAAATGAGTAGCGATGAAAGATACCCACAGCAAAAGGGATATCCCATTTGTAACAAATAGGTAACACAGTTTTGTCGGATTCTACTTGGAGAACTTTGTTTCTCTTGCGAGAGCAAGTTCTCTGGTAGAATCACGATTTTTCTGACATCAGATTAATTAAAATGCCAATTAAAAGCCAAATTTGCATCAAATTCAAGTAAGATTGGCAAACCAAATTAAGTTTTTAATTATTTAAAAATATGGTTGAAAAGAAGTTGTATATCCCATGGATTCGGTCGATCGGTACCTTAGCAAATCGATCACACGTTTTAAAATTCTAATATTAGTTGTATAGGCCCAGAGAACACGTTTCAAAAGCATGTTTTGAATTTAAGACCATGGTCTTATAAACAAAACTTTTTCAGTAACCCCTTGTACTCGTAGCGCTTTTGTTTAGTTTTTAAGACCATGGTCATAAATTCAGGGATTTACTGTGACACATTGAAAGCAGACTGATTTATTGAGATTATAGCACAAGGCCAGCTGAGCAGCAACCTGGTCAAATAGGCAACATTTAAGGGAGCTAGCAAATGGGCACAGAAGAGCATGATCGTTAGCATAACAAATATTCTTTGCAGATGGTCTCTACTTGCCTCAGCAAGGATTTAACAATTGTTTCCATGTCAGGGGTCAAAATATTCGGGTGCACAGGGTCAAATTGCACATCAAAATCGCACTTTGCAATCCTGATGCAGCTCTTAGAGTGCAAAATTGCACGCCAAGTGTAATTTTTCACAACTTTTGAACAGCACTAGCTACAGACTTGCGGCTTGCTGCATTTTAAACAGTTTCGAATTTCCGATGACACCATTCCTTCCAAATAAGTTAAAATCCATTTTTTACTACATTTGGTTAAACTAAGGGTATAGGTTTTTCAGTTGAATAGTGAAGTTCAGTCAGTTTTAAGCAAAATGCAGGAAAACATTACATGTTTACTAAGCAGACGAATGATCACGACGGAGTAAGCGGTGATGTGGTAGCCTGGTGAAGACAGTGGTTCTGAGCCCCTTCAACTCCAGAAAAGCCTGACTCGAAATTTTGCAAGGATATTGGAACGGAACAGTAAATATCCTTAACTTTGAAATCTAAGCGTACAAAACGTAAACATATTTACCGAGATGTTGAATGTTAGAATGTTCAATTACTATAAAGTAGGAGACCACCGTGTTGTTTTACATTTGGTTTTGCACTCCAAATACTTTTTTAAAAATACCGCAGCGGTTTTTACTCTGAAAGCTTATATCGATAAAAATGTCAGTCCAGAAAAATAACGCACAATTTCAAATTACAGGAATCTCACCAGATTCTTGCGAATTTTCAACAGACAATATTCGTCCGTTTTCGTCAGGCACTAAGAATTTTTAGAGGTTGTAACTTCATCGTTTTGGACATCGTGATTCGAAACCGGCGCTTGGCGTGGTGCCTGACGAAGACGGATGAATACTGTCTGTTGAAAATTTGCAAGAATCTGGTGAGATTCCTGTAATCTGAAAGTGTTCATTATTTTTCTGGACTGACATTTTTAAAGACTTTTTTGCACCCCAGTAACAGATTTTGGGTGCAAATTTGCACTCAGATCAGGATTTGAAAATTCGACCCCTGCCATGCACACTCCATACAAGAGAAAGGATTCAACCTTGCCTAAACACCATTGGTTGGACTGGTTGGCCCAACATTTAAGTAATTCAGGTCCAGGGACCCCCCCCCCCCAATTCTGGCACGTTGCCCTTACTTCCTTGCTGAAAAGGTGTTAAATTTCCCATAGCTTTCCATGTCATGGAAACCACTGCATTGGCTTCCTTTCACCACTGAACAAGCTACCAAACTTGCGATACCATAGGTTAGCAACATTCTGGTTCCCAGAAGTTTTATTAATGACGTTGGTATTGCTTCATGCCTTTCCTGTGTATTGATTACGCCCAGAAGCTGCACCATTCATTCTGTAACGCTTTGCTTACAAGGGCATCATTCTGATACTTTATTTGCTTCCGTTTGCAGCCAAGCGGAGCACTATTTAAGGCTTTTCTTTTACAGTATTCACTATGTTGTCATAGAGTCCATCCCGTGTCTCTGTCTGCTCGGTCTTTTTCCAAATGCTAAAATGTCCGCTGGTAGTTCTGAAATCAAATGCATTGGATTCATATAATTTGACAAACGAACACGCACACTTGTGGATTATACCATAGATTCACTAATGGGTTGGCTAGGGCCAATTTACCTAGGAAGTCTTCATCATATGGATGCAATATCAATATCATTTGTTTTAAGTTCCAAAATTTTTCTCCAACAATTATTTACTCACAGGTAAGAAATCCACCTACCAAGTTGTGCTTTGATACTTTGCAACAAAATGAAAAACGAAGCATTGCATTGAGTCTGTACCCATGTCACAACAAGTTGTATCCAAGCCAGGTATTAATTAAGTAATGTCTACCATGTTTGCACAATGCATATGTGTTTGTGAAAAAAAAAATCAATAAAAGAAGGTTGTTCCATTGTCAAACACAGCCAATGAATGCGCTTTAATTTTCTGGTTTTGTTTAGCTTTAATTTTGTTTTGCATTTGTTTTGCATGCTTTTGCATTTATATATCTTCAGGTCAGAAATATGCATGGCTCTATGTGTCTTGACTACTTACAAGCAGATGAAGATCAGCCTTATGATCTTGGTTTATACAGCTGTCATGTTACTGTTGAGAGTTCTCAGGTAGTTATGTGTTTTTATTTTTTGGTGTGTTTGTGTTATTTTATTTTGGGTGTGCATGTTTGCTTTTCTAGGTAACGTCCCAAGTTTGCAGAAATTTGTTTCATATTGTGAAACTTAAAAAAAAATAAAATAAAACTGAACGTTTACAATAAGTGGAAAAGAATCAGTAATGCCGAAGCTAAAAATAAAATTTTAGTGCGCTCACCATTTGCTGAAAAAACATTGTGTACAGTTAATGGAGTTGTTGGATTTTTTTCTCGTTATTACAGTGATGCAAAATTGGCAGAATCGTGAGATAAAATGTCACTATGATAAAATTTACTAAAAGTAAAACTTTCCGTAAATGCTGCGATACGCCATTTTAAAGTAAATTCACGTTCTGCATTTGTCACTCCTCCCCCCATAGATATTTGCATGCATATGTATTTACGTTTATACACATTGCAGATTTTAAACCTCTTTTCATATGTAAACCTGACATTGGCGTGTGCAGATTTTATTGCTATTTTATCACCAGTCGTAGTTTCGTATTGCAGCATATGAATCACTAATTTACTGTATTGTTATATTGCAGCTTCAGTAATGAAACAAAATTTGTCTTTTGCAGTTCTTTTCGCTGAGCAAACAATTTGAGTTGCGACGGGAGAGCGGCTGTGCAGAAGCTTCATCCAGCCGTGATGCCACCGAACGCGTTCAGATGCTTGTGTGCCATGGAAATAAACGGGACCAAGAATGGCATGTTGATGGTGTAAGTATTGTATTTCAAATTCTCAAAGGAGTTTTTTAGTCATTGCTGATGCGTAGTGACAGAGCTCGGCGTAGTTGTCTGAAGTAGCTGATCTAGTAGATGGCTGGCAAAGGGACTGGCAGTCCCTGTCGTCCGCGCCGGCGGATTAGTGTGAGAAACTACTAGGTTCCTTCAGCAGCTATGGCATTTATTCTAGACAATAGCTCGGCACCCTATAATAATCGTTGTGAGGAATTTGCTTCAAATGACATAAGTCTAAGTAAACACATTAAATAAAAATAGTATGAGGCAGGATTGAGGTTTTGTATCGTCTTTCTGAGTGGACATTTTTCATTGAACTCGATATTTAAAGTGGAAATTTTGGTTGGAAGAATGTATTTACTCGGCATTCTTTTATAATAAATCATTGCAGAAAAAGTCTGGAAATACTTGAATTTTTCAAGTCTACAGGACTTAAGGCAGAATATTGTAAATAAATGCAGATGCAAACCTATTTCCATTACCTATTTGGACTTAAATGAGCGCAATTGAACCCTCGACCTTGTGAGACCAAAGGTTGGAGCAGAGATACAATGATTCTTGGGTGCGGAGAAAGTAACATTATTGGCCAACGTCGTAAAAGGTTAATCGTTACAGGTGCCAAAATAAAAAACATCCGGACTTTCGCTTAAATCTTTCAGTGTAGGGTGCCTTCTGGCCTCAAAATTGGGTAGTCAACATGATTGAACGGCGAATTTAGTTCTTTAACACAGTTTCCTTGACTGTTGGCTGTGAATACTACAACTGCTAGCAACTGTACAGACTCAACTCTGAATCAACTGTGAACCGAGCTGACACATGCTAAATCTAGAAACACGCTAGTAATAGAGTTGGGACAGAGCATGGACGGAATATGGAAATAAATATGTATTTCTAATACAAACAAAATTGGACTGAGCATGGACATACACGTGATAAACCAGATCGTACCAATGACAGTAAGAAGGAAGTGAAAAAGCCAACAAATTAACTGAACAAAAAAATGGCTTCGTGTTTAGAAAAAGAACATTAGAGCTTGTATCCCCATGGAACTCACAGTTGTGAAAGTACACAAATAAATAACGGATTAGAGTTCACTCGAACAAACCAAACTACTACTTAAACTCCAATTTTAGGGAGCAAGGATTGTGACAAACCGACCTCTGCACACACGCATACAAGTGCATCACTCACGAAAAACTTCGTTGAAGTTCGTTGAAGTTGAAAAACAACGTTGAAGAAAGATGTGACCAGGGACTAAAATCAACCTTAAAAAGCCTGATGATGACAACAAGTTAGTTGTGGAAAATTTGCTGGACATAGGAGTAAGTGTCTAGTTTGTGGAAATGTGCGTGATTTTTTAGTGAATTGACTTTTTCGGAACGTGCATCACTAATCAAACAAAACGGTTAGATATTTCGCACATTACATATACACACACAAAATATGAACATATACACGCACAATAACTAAAACTTAAGCCCACGAGCACCGTAAACAGCAAATGCCGACATAATTGAAAGCTTAAAAATACTGTACACATGAACATAAAACGGTTATCGACAAACACACACAAAACAATCTCCCTTCATAAGAAAGTCTGCATGTGTCACAAATTATAAATGCTCTCTAAATACACACATAGCCACTCTCACAAAACACTTAAAATATAAAACCACACAACCACATTTCAGACACACTCAAACATTCATTTCAAACACAAATTGCATTCACTTTCAGACATTCCAGTGAGTAAAATCAATACTAGTTCTCTGGAATCATAGTTCAATTTATAGTTTGTTTTGTTCGAGTAAATTCTCATCCATTTTTTTTTTTTAAATTGTGTACCTTCCAAAGCTTGCGTTCCATGGGGATAAGAGCTCTAATGCTTTTTTTCTGAACACGAAGCCTTTTTTTTGTTTAGTTAATCCTGAAATATAGGGAAACCACTTTATAGTGTTAATCCTTAGGTGTTATAAAATTAATGAAGTTAAAAAAGTTTATTAAACAACAACTAAAGCATTCGTTGCTAGTTTAGAAGCCACTAGAATTCCATTGTTGTAAAATGATTATTGCTGTAATGGAAGTGACACAATGTTATGAGGCGCTGTTTGGAGCATAATTAAGTTGCCTAAAATATATATAATGTGGCGAATATATAAAATATTTTGCACATGTATATAATATTTTGTCACATATATAAATATTTTAACATATATAAAATTATGTTCCATACATAAAATATTTTCCGTATATAAATTTTTTTCCATATATAAATTATTTTCCATATGTAAATTATTTTCCATACATAAAATACTTTCCATGTACAAAATATTTCCCATATATTAAACATTTTTCATATATTTGCAATTTTTTTCCATATATAAAGAGTCCTCGTGCAATCCTCATATACTAAAATTTGTGTGCGCATTAATCTGCGCAGGTCTCCGACCGAGGTGAGCAACGCCATCTACCACCTAACAGTGCAGCTATGGCCTACATATTCAAGGCCAACTGCGATAGTAGCTGCGTTCTTTCCTCCAACTCGGCTACTATCTCAGCTGGCCTTGCGCGTAGTGGCGTGGCGCGTTAGTTCCTGTTGCCTATTAATGTGAGACAGTTTCGTCCCTGAGTGCCTGGGGCTGTTGCCTTTGGCACTACTTCACTGCCCCAACATCTTGTTTTAAGTACTGAATGCCTTTGCTGTATAATGTAACTTAAGTATCCATTGTTATGGTGTAGTGTTGGTGAGCGTTTGTACTTTTGAGTATGACCATTGTCATGGTCTGGCTTATTAATTGTTGTTTGTTTTCTGTTCTCTTCTCTCTTCCCCATCTTGTTTACCGGTTGGTAACCGCTCATGTTTGAGCGGAGTGTATCCATTTTTCTCCTAATCCATTTGTAATGTAATGGAATGTGTACGTCACGGAGCGACTTTCTCTGTTTATCCCAATGAAGTTTGTACCATGTAATTTTCTCCGTCTCCATGGTTGGACGAAGCGTGCCGACGAACTGTAAGTGTTGTTTCCTTTATTTTGTTTCCCCACTGTGAGACGTCACGAACCAAAAATTAACTGTGTGTCATAAATGACTCAGGCACGACTTTGTAACCCGCCACAGCGTCGCAATGCTCCCCGTATTTCTTCCCAAATGTTTACATAAGCCAAAGCAATAAAACTCGAAAAAAAGAAAAATGCAGTCCTCCCCCAACAAAAAATGCCTTGGGTCAACTCTCTTGCTTCCCCGCACCAATCGTTGCCACACGCTAGTACTACGATTGCAGACCGATCCACAGAACTTTTTTCATTCACCCTTTGGTTTTTTGTCAATACGTGTAGCGCACGCTAGGGCCATACTTGCGTCGGGCCAATGTCCCACCGTGATTGACCCAAACAGCGGTGCGTCCCCAGGCATTACACGCTCGTGTCCTTCAAATGTGGGGAACTACGGATCCTCCCGTAGGTTCAGGTCACGAGATACGTAGCTAGGTTGCCATTTACAGCTACGCCCCACTATTAATCCAACAGGACAGAACAGAACGCAATTCATTTTCAAGTAGGCGTCATATTTACAGCAGTTTAGAGAAATAGCGTAAAAATAATAATGTACGTTTAAATGTTATGTTGTAGGCTTACACCATGACAAAAAAGTAAGAATTAATTACATCTGTGCTATCAAAAATGAAATTTCGTAGCACGGTAACATTTCTACGATTCTTTCTGCCATGGCGTTCAGCTTACTTTTAAGACTAAGGCACCATTTAAATTCAGGTTTTTATTTTTAAGAGTTTCTTTCAAAACAGCTTTAAAATTGATGCTTATTACAGGTAAGCTGCCTTCTGTTTGCGGGCAATAAGAGCCGTCCTGCCAGGCCTAACGATGATCATAATGATGCAGGACCAGAGCTGCCGGGGGGAAGGGAGGGGGGGTCAAAAGCCTGAGATTTTTCACGAAGGCACAAACACAACAAAACCTAACAATTTGAAGAAATTCACTCGAAAGAATGTTTTAAGCTTGTAACATAGGTTAAAATGGCTTATGAAAAGATGAAGTAGTTTTGGCACAGCAAATGGTCATAGACGCGACCAAAATGGCAGGCTGATGTGAATTTTAGCCGTGTATTTTTTTCATTTTTTTTATTTTCGTTTTTGAAAAATTAAGCCAGCTTACTTTTTTCGAAATATAAGGTACTGTTTAACTTGTTTAATGTGTAGTTCTTTTTAGGCTGCCCGCACACTGAGCGACTTGGCCGCGCGGCCAGGTTGCTGCAGCCAATGAAAATGATTAGTGCGTTGTTTTACATAAACGGTAAGCATTCTCATTGGCTGCTGCGACCTGGCCGCGCGGCCAAGTCGCTCAGTGTGCGGGCGGCCTTAGTGTTCTTTTATCGGATCAGGAAGGGGAGAGGGGGGAGAAGAGGAAGCTACCAGGAAGACAGCTCTGCACTTGACTTCTGTGCCGCAACTACCCTTTTTCAAAGGGAGGGGGCGGGGCATCAGGAGTAAAATGTAGGATGTATTTTATAATAAAATTTAAAATGTATTTTATAGTAGTTGTTGCAAAAATTGGGGTCCCTTTGTCTGTTGGGCCCAGATGCCTCGCATCCTGTGCACCCCCTTAATTACGGCACTGCTTGACGTCACGTAAGCCATTTATGTTAGCCGAACAGACCTTGTAATGTCAGGAAATTACTACCTATAGTAAATCAATAGTTTATCAAGAAGCATATTGAAGCCAATTCTCTCAAACCACCGCCCCCCCCCCCCATATTTTTTTAGAACTTTGGCTGCCTCGGAGTATTGGTCCCAGCAAGTATTTTAGAAAAATCGTCCCCCCTGTTCCAAGCCTATAGCAGTCACGAGCTCTTACTTGTAGTATAGGTTAATGATGGCCGACTGAGTAGAAGCTTACGTTTTCGTTTCCCAGAAGCATTGCAGTCGTTCAAATAATCATAACTTATTTGAAATAAATCATGGCTCATTTGAAAAACAAATCATGACTTTGTCAAGATTATTAAGACTTATGGAGGTTTGATACATGTACTCCAAGTCAAAGCCCTGATTCCTGAAAGCGAGAGGGATAATTTTGCTAGGATAATCCAATCGAAACCTCCCAGGATCTTTCACAAGCTTCAATCGACATGAGCACGAGCCATCACAAGGGAACATCGCTTCCCGATAATGTCAGTAGTGGCTAAGGTGAGGATCGATCCCGGGTTCCCTCAGCCACTTTTCCAGGAATGTCAAGAAAATAAGCCTTCTGTTTAATAACCCCTCTCCAGTCTAGTTTACCGAGCAATTTTTCACCTCATCCAATATACGAGACATTTTTTTTATCCCATCCAAGTTCACATTTACCGAATTTTTGGGCGATGATTCTGTCTTCCTGTCCGGAGTTTTCTGAAATGTTTATCAGATATACGTTAAAATCTAGCTTAGGGATTTCGTAAATGTCTAGCTGTTACGTATGGCATAATAGCATCCCGGACCACTGCACTGTGACTGAGGTTGACACTCATGGCGTAGCTGTCGACAGGCTATTAACTACTTGCAATTTTTAAAATTCTGTCACGTTTCGCATGGACTGGTGCTTTACTGCTCCTGGCACAACAAATTCACTACAAAGAAGAATTTAAAATCTTGCTATAAGTAAGGATCACCAGTTTGCAATGGTGCTGGCATGAAGGCGGGAAGAAAAGACGGAAGCTTCTACTCATTCGTCCATGAGTATGCTACAAGTAGAAGCTCGTGATAGACAAGTTTTGAAACAGGCGACGATTTTTTCTAAACCCCTGCCTGGGGCCAATACTCCAAGGCAGCCTAATTGCTTAAAAAAAGGGGGGGGGGTTGGCTTCTGTGTGGTTCTCGTTAATTTGTAATAAATTAGTATTGATTTCCTATAATTTTCTAATAGTAGTAATTTCCTGGCATTAGCTGACATTACAAAGTCTGATTGGTTAACATAAATGGCTTGCGTGACGTAAATCAGTGCTGCAATCAAGTCGGGTGCAAAGGGTGCGAGGTATCCGGGGCCAGCTGGCAAGGAGACCCCAATTTTTGCAATTTTTACATTTTACATAACATTTTATTATAAAATACATCCCACATTAAGTTTACCCTTGCACCCACCTTTGAAAAATGATAGTTGCAGCCGCTCTGAAGTCAAGTGCACTTCTGTCTCCCCGTATTTTCCTCGCCTCCCCCCCCCCC
>JAHWFP010147336.1:177143-198733 GCA_023313725.1 Lithobius niger
CGCCTATGGTTATTTATCCTCACATGTCTGAAAACAGCCAAACTACCTTAGCCGCAAAGACACATGTCTAGTGGTTGCCATGCTCATATACATTTTATCTGAATAGGTGTTATCGTTTATCAACTTGGTGGGCAACACAACAACGTCTCTCTTGATGCCAAAAGAAAAAAAAAAAGGCACTAAAATTATGACAATAGTTCATTTAGTCCTTGTGTTGTAGGGCTCAAAGCAGTGCAACAATCAGTTAAAGATCAACAATAGTAAGATTGGAATTCTAAACAATGCACAAAAGTGGAGCAAAATTTCTTTGAAGCTACAACCAGGGTTTGATTATATTTGAATTTCTACTTGGCTAGCAAACTACAAATTTTAGAAGATGGTTTTAAAAAAATCAAATGTGTCATCTTTAATTAAGCTTAAATTGGGAGCGGGGGAGGGGGGATCAATAAATTTTTTCCATTGAAACTACATCAACAATATGCATTTTCAATAAAATGTATTATTTAAAAATCGGGTGTTTGCCACCACCGCAATATAATACCAGATACCACCTCATTCATAAGTACCGGGGTACTAAGCTTGGTACCGGCACAGTCTGAAAAATTTCTGGAACCGCCCAACACTAAACACTACCTTGGATTTGTGAGGGGGTCATGTAGTCTACCAGCCAGAGCCAGTCCTTGGGCTCAAGGTATAACCCGGAAGCTAAATAAATTCCATAAGTGCAGGATGTCAGTACACCCCTAGGGATCCTCACTAAGGTGGATGCAGACTCACGAAGTGGTGCAGCTTTCCTGTATGATGTCATAAGTAAAATGTCCAAAAATGGCGATGTCATAAGTAAAATGTCCAAAAATGGCGACCATAAAACAGATTTTTGCTTCTAGCTCCTAAACCGTACATCCGATCAAAAATAAACTGGTTACCAATTATGTGTAGAATAAAATTTCCTTCAGAAAATGTTCTAGTCATATTTTTCGTAAAATTAACCCTTCTGGCCGAAATTACAACAGCGGACATGTGCATTATAATTCCTGAGTTTAAACAGCTGCAATGTTAGTTCTAATTAAGATCCACTAACATAATTGTACTTAAATGAAAGGTGAAGATGTTTATTTTCAACAAGGGTAATTAAAACGATTTATTTTAATTAAAATCTGAGCTACGACAGTTTATCTACGTTGTAGCGCTTTGATTTTTACGCCATTTTTTGACAAGATTCATTTTTAAACTGCTGCAGTAGCCGTTATAATTCAGATATATGGATGTAATTAGGGTTAATAGAAAGATGAAGATGTATATTTTCCAACAAGGGTAATTAAAATGATTTATTTTAATTAGAAGCTAAGCTACGGTAGTTAATCTACATTGTAGCGCTTTGATTTTAGTATCGTTTTACGGTAAGTTCCATCTTTAAACTGGTGTAGTAATCGTTCTAAATTAGATAAATGGATGTAATTAGGTTTAAATGAAAGATAAAGATGTATATTTTCCAACAAGGGTAATTAAAACTATTTATTTTTATTATGAGCTAAGCTACGAAAATTTTTCCACAGTATAGTGATATGCTTTTTGTGTCTTTTATCACAAGTTCTATCTTTAAACTGCTACAGAAGCCGTTATAACTAAGATAAAACGTTGTAATTTCCCTTGTTGGAAAATACATATCTTCGGCTTTCATATAAGCCTAATCACATCCATTTAACTGCCACTACGGCAGTTTAAAGATAGTACTTGCCATAAAATGACGCAAAAATCCAGGTGCTACCACGTACATAAACTGCCATAGCTCAGCTTCTAGTTAAAATAAATCGTTTTAATTAACCTTGTTGAAAAATATATATCTTCATCTTTCATCTAGCCTAATCGCATCCGTTTAAATGAATTATAACAGCTACTGCAACAGTTGAAAGGAGGAACTTGTTGTAAAACAACCCAAAAATTAAAGCGCTACAATGTAGATAAACTGTCGTAGCTTGGCTCTTAATTGAAATAAATCGTTTTAATTACCCTTGTTGGAAAATATACATCTCCATATTTCATTTAAGTCTAATTACATACATTTATATAATTTAGAACGACTACTGTGGCAGTTTAAAGATGGAACTTATCGTAAAATGACACACAAGTTAAAGGGCTACAACGCAGATAAACTGGCGTAGCTTGACTCCTAACTAAAATAAATAATTTTCATTACCCTTGTTGGAAAAAATGTATCTTCATATTTTATTTAAGCATAATCACATCCATTTATCTGAATTAGAACCACAAAAAAAGCAGTTTAAAAATAGAACTTGCCGTAAAATGATGCACAATTCAAAGCACTACAACGTAGAAAAACTGCCATAGCTCAGCTCCTAATTAAAATAAATCGTTTTAATTACCCTTGATGGAAAATACATATCTTCATCGTTCATATAAGCCTAATCGCATCTATTTATCTGAATTAGAACTGCTACTGCAGCAGTTTAAAGATAGAACTTGCCATAAAATGACGAAAAAAATTTAAAGCTCTATAACGTATATAAATGGCCATAGCTCAGCTCCTAATAAAAATAAATCGTTTTAATTACCTTGTTGGAAAATAAATATCTTCCTCGTTCATATAAGCGTAATCACATCCATTTATCTGAATTAGAACCGCTACTGCAACAGTTTAAAAATAGAACTTGCCGTAAAATGATGCAAAATTCAGAGCGCTACAACGTAGATAAACTGCCATAGCTCAGCTACTAATTAAAATAAATCGTTTTAATTACCCTTTTTGGAAAATACATATCTTCATCGTTCATATAAGCCTAATCACATCCATTTATCTGAATTAGAACCGCTACTGCAGCAGTTTAAAGATAGAATTTACCGTAAAATGACGCACAATTCAAAGCGCTACAACGTAGATAAACTGCCGTAGCTCAGCTACTAATTAAAGTAAATAGTTTTAATTACCCTTTTTGGAAAATACACAGCTTCATCTTTCATTTAACCCTAGTAATGGTAGTGGATCTTAATTATAACTAACATTACAGTTGTTTAAAGTCAGGAATTATAATATACATATGCGCTGCAGTATCTATAGCATGCATAAACGGGTTAATAGTACTTAAATGACGAACTTTGGTTAGAAGGGTTAATTTTACGAAAAAAATGAATAGAACCTTTATTTTATTCTAAACATAATTGGTAACTGGTTTATTTTCGAGCGGATGAACAGTTTAGGCGCTAGAAGTAAAAGACTGTCGCCATCTTGAATTCCAGGCTTAGGAGGAGAAATTCGACTTAGTACATTTTATTCTAAACATAATTGGTAACCGGTTTATTTTCGAGCGGATGAACGGTTTAGGCGCTAGACGTAAAAGACTGTTTGTTGGTCGCCATCTTGAATTCCAGGCTTAGGAGGAGAAATTCGACTTAGTACCGGGCAGATTCGAATTCAGCATGCTCAAATTAGGTTAAAATCGCCCGGTGCCAAAATGTCTCAACATTTGCTGTTTTTGTGTGCCTCCAACTGTTGCTTCGGGATCAGTCTACCCTTCCCCTCCTGTTGATAGATGCTAATGGCTTACATGTCATTTTCTTGTATCTGTTCCTTTAGCACATTCATTAAGTTTTTTTTATAAGTCTTAACCCATAACCGCCTAGATACGAACGTACGCCTTCAATGTATAACAGCGAAAAACTAAGTCCCAGCACGAGCTTTGTGAGGGGTCCCCTGGGACCCCGAGCAAAGCGGGCAGTCACAGCCCAGTGGTCAGCGTCGTCGGCTCCAAACCAAGAGAATGCCGGTTCGAATCCGAGAACCGACCCAAGTACCATGACTTTAAAAAAAAGGGTCTGAAAGTGCTTTCAGACGGTTATGGGTTAAGTGTTTTTTAATAATAATATAGTACAGTGCAGTGAGCTGTAATCCCTAGCATTGAATGTATGAATTTCAATCAAATCTACTAAAAAAAATCGTTTGATTTACGGGCGAGGTTCCATCCCCATAGCAGAATTTGCACGACGCGGAAATTTGAAGGCTGATGTGGACAAATTTTGGCCAAATTTCAGCCGTTTCGTCAATTTTTTACTGATATTGACATTCTACTATACCATTTCAATCGTCTCGACGAGACCTTTCCATTGGTGATGTAGCCAGACCAAGAGAGCAAAGCACTGAAAAGTTATTCAGTAAAAACTAATAAACATGTGGATACCTATACGATAAAAACAGATTAGCTGCAGATAATTTATGTTGCAGACCATGGCAGAAATTTCTGCTACTGAAGCACCAGGCTACAAGACATTTTATTTTACTTAACATACCACATTTCATTGTCATGTACTACCTAGCTCAAACCTTAAAGAGTATGAAGTCAGCCTAAAGTAGATATAAGATTTTGCTAATATGTTATTTTATCTTAGTATTCAATATTTTTTTTTTAGATTTTGCTAAGTAACCATTTAGTGGTTTCAGCTAGAGACCTGAAATTTGCACCACTGAAAAGCTTGTTTCGAGTCGGTTAAAATGGTATATTGAAACGTAAGAATCGGTCAAAATACGGCTTTTAGGGGGTAGACCATGAATCAGATAAATGTTTACCTGCAATTATTTAAGGCAGTAGCCTGTAAACCAAATAATTAACTTTGCATGGCTTACGTAAGAAAATTAAAAGTACAAATACATAAAGCCTCTGCGAGAATAGCGTCTCTTGACCTCTTATGAAAATCACTATTATGGAATGAAATTCTAAGATGCAATGGTGAGTGCACAATTTTTCACCACTAGTTGCTCATTAAGTCGTCGGTAAATCCTAAAATGTGGGCCTTTGTAGTAATACACAGAACGACAGCATTCATTCTGCACCCCCGTTCATTTTGGTAACCGCCCCGTGGCTGATATTGATTTGAAATTTATCGGGCTAGTGTTTGGATGTTGTTTTAAAACGATTAACATTAACATCGTGAGTAATCACCTTTATTATTATTGTACGTTCTTTACACATGAAGCTTTACACTTCTTTATTAGGACATTACTGATGCGCAAAATATTGGCAAACCGATTTGGTAACTTGGTAGTAACTACAAAATTGAAACAATGCAAATAGCTGAATCAAATCAGAGCATGTTTGCAACAATCAGTGGTTATTTACACTGTTAGACAAATAAAAAAAAAACTCATTCATTTGGAGATGGAAGGCAAGCTGCCCCCAAGGTGAATTAACAATTATATGGATTTTGTTTCATAACCACAAAAAAAAAAGTTATTTAATATCGGTTGCAAGTATTAGACAAAATTGGATCATGCCAACCTGGCACCAATGTAATAAGAACAGCTCTACTTTTTACACTTATATTGCAAAAATATATAAAATTTGTTATTGGTTCACATGGAACTGTTCCAAATATACATGGCAATACCATGCTGGCAAGTACGTACATTAAACTGTAAACGTTAATTTCACAGCAAGGAATAAGTATATGTACAATTTTTAAGGCACAACACTACACATTTGTAAATAGTTTTTCAACTTTCCTAACCTTTAAAAATTCCACCTCTTGAAAATATGCTTAAATTCAAAAACAATTTTGAGAAGAAACAAATGCTTCACTAGATTTACGTTAAAAAAAAAGCCTTAATAGTGTTAACACCTACTGTAGGTTATTTTGTAACTTACGTTGTAACAACGAAGATTAGAAAATAACTTATAAAGTAGGTGTTAGTGCTATTAAGACTTTTTTCAACGTAAAACCAACTCAAAAACACAAGAGGTGGTTTCTTCGTGTTCTCCATTTATTTTAGAAGAGTCGTATATTTAAATATTACAAGCCCACTTTTCAGCAACCAGCAAATTACAGATCCAAAGACTATGCTACAAGCTTGTTGCACTGTCTAGCGTAATAAGGAACGGTAATGTTGCTTTAAACTAAATTGATTTATTCAATATTATCGTAGATATTTACAACCTCTGGCACACGCTCTAAAAGATCAAATAATTTTTCAGTAATGGCTAAATCTTCATCCTTCATTTTATGCTTAACACAAGGCAAGAATTTCACCCCTGAAGAATGTACTTCGTAATTCATATCTTCTAGGTTTTTCTTAACTTTGTAGAATTCCAGTGGATCTGAGAGAAACTAGAGAAAAAAAGAAACAAAATATACATGTCGCGATAAGGAAGTAGGCTAGCCAGAATTTAGCTAATGAATGATTTTTTTGTATCGACGATTTTCCAACAAACCTCCTGCCAACATACACTAAAAACAGGCCATGAAAAGCTTTTTATATTCAAATTAAGAAGCAGTGAGAGCTTTATGCTCTTTCTTTTTCTTTTCTGATTATAAGCTATCGACTTGAGACTACGGTAGGCCACGAAACTAAATTTTTTGGTTGCCATGCCCATGCGGGGTAAATCTTTTTTTTTTTTGTTTTACCTCCATTTTGTTCACATTTTCAAAAGCTTTTTAATGATCCTGATTTCAAGTCATAGCTGAACCCATTATATACTTACGAAGCAACAACACATAAACCCCCTAAAAGGCACACTGGAGCAAGAAAGCTGACAATTTTTCACAAGGACGTGCAACCCTGCGCTTTGATTTGTTCTAATTACCGTTTTCTACATACAAGTTTGACCCTTACATTTGTAATGAATCCAGTTCTGTCAACTGCATGTTACTAATACCATTTAGCAATCATTAAGCAAATTTCATAAATTACCCATTTTGTAATAAAAAAAAAGACACATACGTGTAGGAACGGCAATTAAAACTGGTTTGGCTCGAGAACCAAGCCAACCAAGCTATTTTCCTTTCATGGTCTAAACCCCCGTAATTCAAAACAGAAATATAACAAAAATTTAAATCCTAGTCAGTCACAAGATGACTTTTTGGTCCTTTTTGTGGTCTAAGCACTACGGTAATCGTTAAAATCTCGCAAAATATTAAAATTGTGTATTTCAGGAAAGTTTAAATAAGTTAGTTTTTATTTCTGACAAAAATAGCAAGTTAAAACCTACGAAACTAGTTGAGTATGCTATTAAAAAAGTGAAAACATCAGTCCAACAATTGTCATAGCTTACTTTCCAATGACGATTGGAAACTAAAAAGAAAAAGGGATGATGCCCCAAATTTCTTTTAGATGAGCATGCCCGAGCACCAAAGAATTATTTTTGTTAGCTGTCAATCCTTGACATTAGAACATTTTACAGCAGAAACTAGTGTGTGCGGTGTAGCCACACTGAGACACCTAACATACCCCAGGATGAGGAGGAAAGTGTCACTAGAGCGTTTAGGGTTAAATACACTTTCAACTGAATCTTTGTACACATTGCTGGGGCACATACAGACACTTCATGAACTCTATCATTCTTGCACTCTTGCATACTATATAGTCACTCTAGGATTAATATACCCAGAATGCCAAGAATGGGGACGGAGCATGGCACTAGAGCGGCAACAGAACAGAGGAGAACATATATACCAACTGTTTTTCATGATTAAGATAATCACTCTTGCTATAATTTAATAATACAAATACGTATTCAGTTTAATATAAATTATACTACTCTTTCACATCTCCAATTTGGTAATAGGCAAAAATTCTGTATTTTTACGAAAAAGTATCGAGATATAGAACTTCTATAACATTGCACACCCATGCTGGCTATACAAATGTTACCTATACAAACATATTTTAAGGCAGTAGCCTACCTGGAAAACGGTTGTACCATCTTCATCAACGTCTTCCCTAATATCTTCCGCTTCGGCTACTATGGCATCCTCTGTAGCTTTTTCAAAACTAAGGCCTTCTTCCTTTTTCACATTGATCACCCCTTTGTGTTCAAAAAAGTGTTTGGCACTACCATTTAACATAAACGATCTGTAACAGGAAACCACACTTTTGACACCTATTCAAAAATAACAACACATGTCATGGAATGTTAAGGCTGTATACTCGACACTTGACGAGAAGAGCATAAGCAATAATACTCTGTATCGCAGGCAACTTAGTCCAATCAACTGACTTGAGTCGGTACATTCTTTTGGTGCCAGTGGGCTTTTGACCCAAGAACTACTTTACTGGCTCAGATCAAGGATTAAATTTGCAGTAACATGTCAGCACAGCTCAGTCATCGGCTCGACACGAAAAACAAATTGCAATACAGTCTCACATACAAGTCCTTAAAAGATATTTTATAATATACCATACTGAGCCAAATGAACTGTGACTCAAAGATAAGGTGAATTGCAAAGGCGAAGTTTCGGGTCGACAAATTAAACAAAAATAAATGGGCACGATTGCAAGGTAAATCACTTTTCCTCCAAGATTCTGGCAGCGCCACTATTACCAATACAGATGGTGGTCTAACATAGTTCAGTTGATGCTACAATTCAAAATCAGTTTTTTTTCCTCTCAGTGAGAAATTTATAAGGTCTATTTTTGGTTATGTGCTAGTTTTTACTACATAATTAAACAACTGTTTGCTCTGCTGACTTCTTATTAGCACCAATGGAAAGCTCTCCAAAGTATTTAATTGGTGTATTGAAACTTTAAAATCTGTCAAAATTTGTCCAAGTGATGGAATTGAACATGAATCTAAGACGGTGATGCAGATTTGCTGGGAGAAATTTGGAAAAGAAACTGTATAATATTCAGATGAGTACAGTAAACTATTACTTAGCACAAGGTTATAAACACACGTTTTTAAACATGTGTACATGTCACATACTTTGCATTTGTAAATAACTTTAACTTTATTATTTATACCAAACTGACTGTAAGGCATTACACGGCAGAGAAAAAAAAGGGTACGGTGCAAATTGCGATAAGCATATAATAAAAGAAATAATAATATTAAAAAAAATTATAAAACGCGCGGTGGAGATCAGTGGTGCATGAAACACGTGCTTTCGAAAATTGTTTTCCCCTTACGATGTAGTGACCATTTTAATTCCCTAGTGCATGGACCTTTCTGAGGAAGGTGAACGATACTTTTCACCGAAAATTTAAAGAAGAACTGATACAGAGTTTTCCTATTGTAGTATTGTGTTAGTTTATTGTTCCAGAAAAAAAAACAGTCACAAAGGACACAAAGCACAAAGTCTAATCATTAAGTTTATACAAAATTTGTTGAACCATGGCAAACTGATTAGTTAATAAACTTTGTTACGTGTCGTGTTGTAACATTGATCAAACTCATTTTTGAATGCGTTAATTGAGCGGCCTGAAACCACAGACTCATGAACGTTATTCCAAATAGAAAGCAGGAGAGGGAAAAGTATGCTTTGCCTATTCATGTTTGTGCCTCTGTTGCATTGAAATTCAAGTTTAAGTTGGTGACCACGAGTTTCCCTGTAAGTTTGTAAATTAAATTTTTCCTGACGTTAAGGACTGCTATAATTAAAATTTTGAATAAGGTAATGACACCACCCATGTATAGCGCCACCACACATGCAGCTATCGCTGATCGTAGGTTAGTTGAGATACTCCCTGTATACATTTGGAGAATGTCGTACTTTTCAAGAGCAAGAAAATCCTTTTTAAGGAAAGAAAAAGAAAATTTGACGGTATACTCAAAAACAGGCCTAACGAAGGAAGATATAATTTAAACTTCTGGATGTTGTGATGTTAGATATGTTTAATCAAAATACAAAGTGAATTTCGCTTTGGAAATAATAGTTGACATTTTGAGTGGTAAATCTGGGGTACTTATCTACCGCAATACCTAAATCCGGGACATAATTAGACAAGCACAAAACCAGACTGGCTTCAGGCAGTTAAAAAGCAGACACTACTGCTTGTGTGGGGCTCCATGCTCCTGAAAGTTAAGCACCCAATTTAGGCCTCTTATGGCAGTTGATCACTTGAAATCGAGCTGCTTGCAAGCAGCTCGATTTGATTTCAAGGGACGTAATTAGACATTTGGCGTATAAGGTTCCCCCACGATACATTTGAGAGTTTTGTGGCCTATCGTAATAAGGGATTTCTGACAGTGTATTTTAAGTGTCCATGTACAACTCCATGTAAACAGCTTATCTAGATCCAGTTGAAAGTGAAGGTGAGAATCGATAGATTGCAAAGCTGTTCCTAATTTGGAGTCGTCTGTGAATTTCTTAAGTCATTTCAAAAATCGAAGTTAGTTAAGAAAAAAAGGGTGCCGAGTACAGAGTCCCCTACTATTCTGCTGGGTAGTGGGATAATTCCGGAATGACACCTGTTAATAATCACATTCTGGTTTGTGTTGGAGAGCAAGCATGAGATCCAGTACAGATTTGATCCTTGTATACCGAAGGCTTTAACAGAAAATCACTAAGAAATTCTGGTACCCTCTAGGTGCAATCAGCTGTAGAAGTAATTTTGCCCTGGGGTACAGCGGGATCAGAAAACCACTATTTCAAATTCTGGTGCCATCAAGGTGCAATCAGCTATAAAGAAGTAATTTTCTCCTTTGCACGTTATTTTCTCCTGCAGACCCCAACTTTCCTAAATCTAGCTAAAGCCTTGATAATATTGATTTACCTGGTCTTATTCAGAACACTACGAATACTTTGTTTGGTACGGACAGGATTATCCGTAAGCAACTCCACAATCAGAAAGCATCCTCCAGGACCCTTGACTTCAACCATAGCAGGTTCTAAGTTTTCTTTACTTTTCTGTAAAATAAACATATAGTGTCAGCTTCAAGTTTTCTTTTTTATTGTTTGTTGCTATTTAATCACAATTAGAACAAAAAAAAATAACAATAATGAGTAAAAATTGGAAAAGAGGAATTTTGACCATCAAAAGTAATGATAAGTAATCATAGCGAACTCGCAACAAAACGCACAATTTTGAAGCCATTAAGAAAGATATAACGATAATCTTCGAAAATGTTCGACAGTCGTAGAAAATTAGAGACTGAATACACAGTATGACTATCTTCATCAGGCAACAAACACTCCAGGCGCTACCTCGTCTCCTTCCTTCGTGTGTTTGTCAATTTGGTGGTTGGCCGTAGCCTCCCATAGCCGTAGGGCCAGTACTCCATCTGTCATGCAATCATTTGCAAAACTTGCCTCGCACGAGGTACTCGATAACAGGATTTGGGGTCTATGGATATTCATCAGCATCGCCTTGTCTCGATTGTGGTGTAGAAATAATCCCTATGATGTTTTTTGAATGAAAAGTTACGAACATTTTTATAGAAGTAGCTATAAATAAGGAATTGGCGACTCGATAAATTACATGTTTTCTTGTACATCGACTGAATCTCCTGAAGTAGCCAACTATCCTTTCTCGAGGTAAAAATTCTTAAAAAGTGTTTTTATTTTTCATTTTAACTAAGCAGTATCTAAATGTTTTATCAGGTGATAATAGCACTATAACTACAGAATAAAACATAAAAATAGTTAAACAATTTGGGATAAAGTCGGAATTCACAGGCGCCCTGCAAAATAAACAATACGTAAAAAAGAGGGGAGACTAGAATTCCGGATGCCACACAATTTCTGTTCCTGTGATTATTTAAGAGTTTCACGAATTATTTGCAATACTGTAACGTTTTCTTGAAAGTTACTTCTCCAGACATTACCGTAAAATGACATGCATAGAGAAAATTGAAAATCAACTATTTTCGCAACTGTGGTGGCCATCATTAGTGGAAACAATACAGGGATGGAGGGGAAGAAAAAAAATGTTTGGTTTTACCCTCCATCCTTATACAGTTACCACTGATGATGGCCACCACAATGGCGAAAATGTTTGGATTTTGTTTTGTTTAGTGTCCGGCAGTGCAGCCGGACACTCTTTTCCAAAAAGGGGCACAAGGGAAACATTTTGGAGCCCCTAATGATAAGGTAAGGGTTATTTAGGTCCCCTTGCGTCATACGCCGGGATGCCTAGCAAGCGAGGTAGACGGACTCGGGCCTTTTCATTTTCTCTACACCTTTGCATGCTAGGGTAATGTTTGCATGACAGGCATGGCATATTATAAATAATAATAGCCTAAAATAAATATGCTCCAGATCGTCTCGATGGAAGATTGGCAGTCAGTAATTTGAAGCAGCGAACATGGTTAACACACAGCATGTTACAACCACTTCGACTTAAATAACACAACTCGCAGCTCCTAATAGTTGTGAAATACAGACATTACCTTTTTAAATCGTAAGTGTAATTAAAATGCAATTGGAGAAAAAAAATACTTTGTTTTACAGGAGCGCCCGCGTCTCCAAAAATCGTGCGTGTCATTTATTTTTATGACTTCGCACCGCCTCCAAAACAAGCAGCGGACGAGATCTATCACAATTTAGCTTAATATGCAACATGCAGACGGCAGTTCTACTCTCTCTGTTCCCCTACCTAAGTCGATAGTGGACTTTACCAAATAAATACGACCTCGTTAAACTATGACCTATCCCTAAAAATAAATTTTTCTCACCTGTACAAGCTAAATTTTGGTATAAAAAATCATAATAAAATCCGCCCGCCCGCATGCTGCTTTTGAGTGATAAACTCCTGTAAAAAAAGGTACTTTTTTTTTGGCCCCTAACTAAATACCCTTATATGTGTCACAAAAGTTAAACATAACCAATGCTTTGTTACAATATTGCATCTCGCTTGTGGTTGCTTGAATCATAAGCAGTAGCCAACTAAATAGCCAACTGACCTGTGATGCCTTGATAGCATTATCAATTGTTGCCTTAGGTACATTTCTTTTCGATGCCTCTTCTACAACCTGCGCCAGTTTTGGGTTCAATCTTGGATCTGGACTACCTCCCTCTTAAAAAAAAAAAATATATAAAAGAATTATTGAAGCTGTGGCAGCACAAATACCCTACATGTTGACTAAAACTGAGCGCAGTGTAAGCGGCTAGTTTATAATGCAACTAGTATACAATAGGTTTATAATCGCCTCAACCGTATCTCAAAATGTTGCCAACCCATATTTTTCGATGACAGCGAAATAACTGATCCAACTGAAAACCATGCTTCTGTATTGTCGCACTGTGACAACTGATCAGAAGTAGATAATGATGTGTTAATTCTTTCATTCATTTGGCAGAAGAGAGCACACTGACACCGTGCTCTGCAGTGGCGGGACTGGTGAGCGTGGTGGGTTAATAACAATCATATCAAAAACCAAAACTGGTAAAAGGGGCTGCCAAGTTCCGAATGGTTCGGCCCTTCAAAGGAGTGATATCAACACACCAAAACATTCGCCAAGTTAATCGCACCGCTTAATAGTTTGAAGGTTAAATAAAACTAGAACATTGCTACTTTGGATTGGTTGAAGGGTTATTTTGAGTTCTTGGCAAAGTTCGAAATGTCTGACGTTATAAGGTGTAGAGGACAAGATTGTTCCAACTCCTTCCGGATGTAAGCCACTGCTGTGGTGTTGTCGGCTTGGACTTGGACTATTTTGTCTGCTACAAGGTGCCGAAAGTAATTGAGGGCATTGTAGATTGCTTTCATTTCGAGAATGTTGATGTGGTGGGGAGCACGAAGCTTCAGGAATTTGGCCCCCTGATTGTGCCATGGGGGCCAAATTCCTGAAGCTTTGTGGAGGGGTGCAGAATATGCCAGAACGCTAGAACGAGGTTCGCGGGAAATTTCAGGGAACTGTGGAAATTCACTGAACCATGGCTTGCCTACATAGTGAAAGGCTGCGGAAATTTGAAAAATCTGTAGGAAAATTTTGTGGGAAATTTTGTCCACTAAGAATTTTATGCACCCCTGGCTTCGTGATGTTGGATGTGTGCTCCCCATCCCGTTTGGGATGCGTCCGTTAGAAGGAGGAGGTCCGTGACTGAATCGCTTAGAAAACAAAGAGGATAGGACAAAAAATAAGCATGAGTTGGTTAAATGAGCAGTGCCTTACCAGTTTTTGTTGGCTAAACAACTTTTAATTTTAGAGAGTGGTGAATGCACTGGTTGCAGCTTTGCACAGCTGGATTTGTGATGTGCAATAGGAAGTTTTTGTTTTTTGCTAAAATTCTGTGTTCGGGCTGGCTGAGGCTTGAAATAAAATCCCTTATAGGAATTTAAAAAATCTCGTTTAACAGAACTGACCGCATGTCAAAATATCAGCTGCGTGATGTCGTTTTTATCCACTTTCTGAAAATTTTGCTGCATGCAATAATTGTGTGCACTGATTCGTGTCATTGTTTTAGACCTGACTTTCGACGAAGGATCTTCAGGGTGAGAGGCTTTCGACGGAGGTTCGTGAGGCGATAGGCTTTCAACGAAAGTTCTTCAGTGTGAGAGGCTTTCGACGAAGGTTCTTGAGACGGTGGGCTTGCGACAAAAGTTTTTAGGCGAGAGGCTTTTGACGAAGGTCTATGAGGCGACAGGCTTTCGACAAAAGTTTTTTAGTGTGAGAGGTATTCAACGAAGGTTCTTGAGAAGACGGGCTTGCGACGAAAGTTCTTCAGAACGAGAGGTCTTCGACGAGAGATGCCAGGCGGAGCGCGTGAACGAGAGCTCTTCTGGACGAGAGGATCTGACGATCGGTCCCATCGGTGCCATACTTCAGTGCCATACTTCCACAGAGAGTTGGGAGTGTCGGGCATAGTTCATGTTGGGCCAGATGCTTGAATTGACGAGAGGTGTCGTGATGATCTTCAGGGTGCGGCATCTTTTGACGTGCACAAACTGTGTGAGAACCGGAGGTAAGTAGGCAGCTGCCTCGTGTTGAATGCAGTGGCTAGGAGGTCGGCCGAGGATAGGGTGGCAGGACGGTTCCTGCTGGTCGGGAGGCAACAAAGGTTCCTCTTCAGAGAAAAATTCGATGATCCACAGGAAGGTTGCAGGTGGTGACAAGCGCTGAAAGCTTCGGCAGCAATGCTGGTGAGGGACGTCAGGCACGATGAATGGAGAGACGAAAATTGCCACCGAATTTAGTCGATCCATGAAGATATCTTTTGACGAAAGATTTGGGCGAAGGTCGAAAGATGATAGGCCCCATCTTGGAAGTGTTCAGTTAAAGATCTGCCTTGACAAAAGTGCAGGCGAAAGACGAAAGATTCCATGGGCGTTTGTCGGTGCGACTTCGGCATGCATTGTAGCGGACGACTGTTGGCGAGAGAATAACGAAAGTTCTTGAGACTTCTTTAAGTAGCCTAGGAACCTCTTCTTTCCGACGAGAAATCTTGAGGCGAAGGACGAAAGATCTGGAGGCAAAAGCTGCGAGAGATATAAGGAGCGACCGTCTACGACGGGAGCTTGAGGTAAAGAGTTGGCCACCACTCCCGGGCTGTCTGCTTTTATGGAGGGCTGCGCATGGTGATGCATGCACAGTGGGGTTGCGCACTAGCCGTATCTAGAGAGCGAAAAACGTCAAGTGTGATAAGGAGCATCCAGTAACTGAATGCAATTAAATATACAGGTAGTAGAAATTTTCGTAAACGGCAAGTAGAAACTCTGATTTGGTAAGCTGATTTGCTTTTACTTTTCGTAGGTATTTCTTAGGTGCGTATCCAATGTCAATGCCACTTAGAAACAACAAATTATCAACCGGATTGAGATCAATAGCAAGCAATTTGGCAACTGTTGGTGCTTCAGCAAGTTTTTCTTGCTTTACACATCTGCGCATTAGTGATCTGAGTAGCTCATGAAGATCCTCATACAGGTAGGGGACAAGAGGCTTAGTACTTTGGAATCTGCACAGAAATGGTTCACATCACGAGGATATTGTTTTAAAGAAACTTAGGCTAACTTAGATTTCATTAACGGATCTTAAGCTTCTAGTTTCAGTGGCTGCAGGCTTACTTGTGAGACTGTTCCACTAATATAACTGTTGGAAGGAGGGAGAACTCATCTCGACAGAAAGCTCTGCCAGCATTGGGGCAGCTGCGGACAGCCGAGTAGAGCTTGTCAAGTTTGTTGTATTGACACAAGTACTTATTCCACACGCAATTAATTTTTAATTTCCCTGACTTTGCGTGAAATATTCCGAATTTCCCTGACTCGATTTATTTCCCTGACTTTCCAGAAACTGTGAACCCTGCCTGTTGTCATGATCGTTGGCCTGCATACTGTGACAATGATTGACTATTGATCCGTAACTCTTTGCTTGGTATAAACTGGTTTACTTATTCTTTGGTAAGATCGTACATAGACACTTGTTGCTAGACTAGCTTCTCTCTCTCGTGCGCTGTCTCTCTGCCGTCATCTGCTCCTTTCTAACCTTGAAACTGCCTATTGGCAGGGTGCACCCAGACTCCAACCTTATCTTACTCAACCCAGGAGAGAGCACTCGCCCCCCCTCGCACACCCCCCCCCCCCCCCCCGAAAAACCGAACCAACTACTAGCACTCGCAAGAGTCTTTTGTCAAACCGATTGGATTGGCCAATCCACTCGGGGGAACGCAGTTCCATTCATACATTGCGCAATTGCTGGCCGGAACACTTTATGGGATGCCCAAGGAGGTGGCTGACATACATTCGTCCTACGGCTCAAAACAACCCACCACACCAATATTTGCAGTGGGCTACCAACGCAGAACTCTAGCCGTTAACGGTAAACCGTGAACGTATACACTGCATCAGCACCCAGGCTTACTCATTACTTGATTTTTTCCCGGGTTACGCACTCTTACAACTCCCATCCCTCGTCCCTCAGCGATTCGGAGCTGCCTGTTGCACCATGCCGACAAGCTCACACAACGCGCGCACGAGACAGTCTCCAAAAACAATCAAAGCTCGCTACACACACCTACAGCAATCTAAACAAATGGGTTCCATCAACATTAAGCGCCAATAAAGGGAATATTCCTGAGATATAGTCCTGTACCATCTATAGTCCTCGCATCCTGTCGCATCCACTGATTTTTACTTAATCATAATAGAAAAAAAAAACGAAGACAGCCGCCATGGCGCTAGGATTTCAAGCCTCCAGAATCAGAAGTATAGATGGCATACTAATTAAAGCTAAGTCAGAAAAAATGACAGCACCCCACACAAGTAGGCGTACCCCACTCCAAGGTTGTAAATATCGCCAACAGTCCTATAGAGATCTACCAATCTATCGTTATGTTGTTATATACTAATAAGAATAACATAAAAAAAAGGAAAGAAAAAAACATATATATTGACGAAATAAAGACACACGGTTCCAGTAAATCAATGAGACTTATCAGTCCTGTCGTGGGGTCGTGAAGACCAACGTTTCCTAATGTCCACAGACCTCATTTCCAGGTTCCACAACTTAAACAAGAAATAGAGAAAAAAATTTACCTCAGCTAAATGGGAAAAACAATTTTCTATCTTTGCTCTTCTTCCACAGGCTCCATACCATTCTTGCACCTCTTCTTACTCTCTCCGTTCTACTTTACTCCCACCATTATAGCATTCCATTCCGGTCCGTCGTCGTCGTAGAGCCGCGCATGGGAGCTAGCAGTCTTATCCTCATATCGGAAATTGAATTTTGTCCATGAAGTTGTCGTCGTAAAACGGGATGTTGGCGTTGTCGGTTATGCTGTGGAACTCCAGAGTCGGCGACATCAATTGGATGCGGGGTGCACGGCCACCGTCCCCTTCTGTCATTGTGCGAAGCCAGCGTTGCGGCCCCAGCGTAGTGAAGACTAGGAGTGCATGCACGACATCTTCGGCTATGCGGTCGCTCCGCTGGCTCTTCCCTATCTTCACACCATTCCAAAAAACTCCCCTGCCCGCAATCGGAAAGCCATCATCGTCATAGTGCAGCTTTTTCGTGGCGTCCGGTTGTTAGGCCCACCAACCCGATGTTGAGTACCTCCGGTAGAAAACGATGCTGCCGCACAGCCGTAACGGGACATGATCAGGCTATGGCACAGGCGCCCTTTATCTACCATAGTTTCGGCGCCCCTTCGGTAGTCTATTTTATTCTCCTCCCCACGAAGAAAAATTAATAGTTTTGGATTTCTAGTCCAGTGACGACCTTTCCTTTCAGGCACAAATTTCCTTCTCTCTTCTTCCCCTCCCCCTTTACTTACGTTTTTCACACACTTTTGAAACTCGCTAATCCCCCCCCCCAAAAAAAAATACTCCAAAATTTCAAAATCAGTAAGACTTGAATATATAAAATGTGTGTTGAAGAATGCACTCCGAAGCCAGAAATGACGACAGAATGTGAAAATAAACAAATCTTCTTGAGCTCGACCCCGGAATTTGCTTATGCTTGGGGAGCTTAGGGCGCTTCCAAAACCCCCAGAAGGTTGGCAGCACCATAACTAAATCAGAGTTTCCTGTAAAATGCATGGCGCCCCTAACTGGTCATTTCGTAAATGGCACAGGCGCCGTTTCCCACCCAGTCCGACTCTGGACATGGTGACGTCGTGGGCCCGTATCTTCATTCCCATGGTCTTCCATCCCGCAGCCCTTTACCAGGGAGTGCCACAGCAGTAGTTGCCACAATGTTTTCCATGATTCGTTTGCCATAATGCCATTCGTCCGATACACTAATGTCCCCGGGTTGTCGATAACCTCCGTGACGTCTACTGCATCACCGCTACTGGAAGTTGGGTACTGGGTAGGCATCTGTTCCAGACTGTAGGGACGTTGGATACGGGGCTGTGCTGCCGATAACCAGTTCTTCCAGTTGACACACTGTTGTCTCCATGATTCCTTTGTCCTCGGAGGCGGTTGCTCCTAAGACAATGGGGTCTGTCTTGTCGTTTTCGTTGCTACTTCCTTGCAATTGCTGCTGTGAGCGCAATACCTGTCCTAGTCATCTGTTGGGCGCCATTGTGTCACGATCGTTGGCCTGCATACTGTGACAATGAGTGAATATTGATCTGTAACTCTTTGCTTGGTATAAACTGGTTTAATTATTCTTTGGCAAGATTGTACATAGACACTTGTTGCTAGGCTAGCTTCTCTCGTGCACTCTGTCTCTCTGCCGCCAGCCGCTCCTTTCTAATCTCGAAACTGCCTATCGGCAGGGTGTAGCCACCCCAGACCCCGACCGTAGCTTACTCAACCCAGGCGAGAGCACTCGCACACCCTCACACTGTTTATAATCATCTGAAATCTGTTTGTTGCATTCAATGTAAAATTATGTAAGACTAATACATAAAGAACACAACACTAAATTACACAATACTTATAGAATACAAAAAAAAGTCTGTATCTTTACATGCAAAGTTTTTTTTTAATACTGTAGGCTACATGTTTGTTAAAATTTTGATAAAAAAATAAAACCTGCCCACTCACATGGTTGATTTTGCTGATAATTTCCTGTTAAACAAAGTACTTTCCGTACACGCAAAATCTACAAAGTGCCTGGTGTCCAGAATGTAAAACTGTCTGATCAGAATGTAAAGTTATCTGATGAAAAGCGTGTTTTTAGGTGAAAGTGTACAACAAGTTACATGATTTGTCAAGAGTCTGTCTGATGATGGTGATTTTGTCGGGTATCCTACATACCAGGATACAGTATTTTTGAAAGTAAGGTACTTATTTGCCTTATTCCCAATTCCAAAACTAGAAATAAAGACCCGAACAATGATAATTGCACTTTGTCACCTTGGACTAACTACAGTCTTCGAGAGGGCCAATTAACTTACCACTACCATCATGTAACCACCTTGTAGAAGCCATAACACGGCTACAGTACTATTACCAACATCTTTGCAGGGCTAAAATTGATCTGCACATGCACACATCAAGCAATAAAGATGGCAACAGGCCCATTTTGTATGCCAAACTTGGGTAAAATAAGATTTGTGAGGGACCCTCCTTTGCGGTACTTGCATAAGTTTTGGTATTCGATTTTCGTATGTCAACAACTTTTTAGATTTTATGAAATCTGGTGTTGTACAGTGTTTGTCTGCCACATTAGTTTTACTTTAAAAAAAAACCCGTCTACTGTCTGAATGATAATACATTCCTGCCGTGCGTTCCTTTTCCTAGCAGTGCTAAAACAATTCGGCTTTTCTTTTCCCTACATTTTCGCTGCAATTTATACTGATTCATGTAATGGATGTGTCTCTTTGCCTCCCATAAGCTATGTATAATGTAGCTTTGCTCACAGCCAATTAATGCAGGAAAGCAGTCCAAAGTAGTCCAACATTTTAAAACATTTATAGTTACGCTGCATTCACCTGTTGCTCCACTTGTCCCTCTCGAAGAAGATAGTTAGTCCATGCTTTAAGTTCAACAAGACTAACACTTTACCTTTTAATATTGCCCTAATCAACCTCGAGTACTTAGTTCCCGTTTCAGCTTTTTCAGCGTCCTTGGCCGCTTTGACATGCTTTATATTTTGCCACTTGCTGTGTCCAGCCATACGCCTCACAATCATACAGCCAACTGCAAACTGTGGCTCACAAATTGAGCCAGATACACACAGCAACTGCATGCCACGATCGTGTAAAAACGGCACGCAAAACTCTTCACGCCGACGCACTTTTTCGTGCTGTACACATGACCTAGCGGATGAAATCCCACGAAGAGTAGAGTAATAACGGGTTAACACACGTTTCAGCACAGATGAAGACATTTCGAACTTCAATGGCCACGGTATCGGTAATGTTATTTTCTAATAAATGGAAGAAACCATGATGAATCTAGTGCAAACCGGCAAAAGTTTCACCTTCTGAGCGCCACCATCTTGGATCTGTTTCGATGAATTGGACCTGTTGCCTTACTTAGCTCTACCAGTACCACCTTTGAAACACAATCAAGATCTTGTGTACTTATCTAGTATAGACTTAAGAAATTCGTGCGAAAAGCTATAGAATGATCTGGTTCAGATTTAACTAGTTTCGTTTTAGGATTGGACGTGTTTGTAAGTTTCAGTTTGCAATATGAATATATGAATATCGCTTAATATGGAATTTTTTTCATCAAACTGTTACGAGTGCCTAAATTTATATTTACAGTAATTCTGAAATTTAGGTAAGTTATAAAACTTTGATAGTATACGCTGACCTTTATATTTTGTGCCGTGTTCAAAGATTGATTGGACTTTCACCGACGGTTTACATAAATGCCAAGTGAGATAGTACATACAGTCATTGAGCGAGGCCGAACAGCTACTATCGCAGTTAGCCTTGTTTATGATCCAGGTTCACCTCTTTTTGCCAAGATGGGGATCTTCTTCAGTAGAAACACCAGCTCTGCTAATGGAATCATGGAATCAAACTGCACCAAAATAAATTTGCCGTCAACTGTACAGATAACGTGGTAGGCTGTGGGTCATCAATCCCAGAAAGGAATATTTGTCAAAAGCAGCACAACTCAGCTGGCATTAGGTTTAGTCGCAGGTCGTGCTTTCGGTCAGCTTTCGGTAGTAAACAGATGGCGCCATTGGAACCTGGAGCGAGGAACGCAGCTACTATCTCAGCGGGCCTTGCTGCGGCGAGAGAAAAAAAATTCAACCATTCTCGCGCCGACGCCGACGAAAACATCGCTTATCGTCATTTCACGGTCACGTGGTTGAAAAGGGTTGGACGACCAGACAAATCCTGTCGTTTCCTTCTCGCCGTCGTTTTCTTCTTTGTGACAACAGGTGCGAGCGAGATCGTTTATCTCCTTGGATTGTCAAGTTTGAATTATGTCTCGTGTTGCCGTGGTAAGTCAAACCTTTGTGCTTGGATTAATGCTTTGAGTGGTGTTCAGTCATCCAAGGTCCAATCTTGGATTAAAAAAA
>JAHWFP010147336.1:202806-248587 GCA_023313725.1 Lithobius niger
AATCAGTATCGGTATATCTGTATCGGTGTATCGGATCTGTATCGGATCGGCGTGTGAGGGGAAAATCGGTATCGGATCGGATCGGTATTTTTCTGTATCGGTCGATCCCTATCTGGTTTTGTAATTAGTTATGATCGGGTGTCAAGAATTTCACAAATGCCCGGGTAGCCTAGCCTAACTGAACCTAAACTGCAACAAAATGTTTTATACTCACAGCTTGATCATGCAAAACCAAAAGTCGAAGATCTTCAAAGGTTTTCCCCTCGAAACTTGCGAATTTTTGACAACCTTTACTGGTTGTCTTCGTCAGGCAGGTAAGCCACTGGCACCCACACTCACAATCCTTCCAAACCCAACGAACTTCCAAATTCAAAACTCCCTCCTCTTCACATCACAGTAGGCCTTGAGTCAGCATTCCAGGCTGGTGTTGGCACTGCTCAAAGCGATGTTTCTTCATCAGTTTCTTCCTCCTTTACTGGTTGTCTTCGTCAGGCAGTTAAGCCACCGGCACCCACACTCACAATCCTTCCAAACCCAACGAACTTCCAAATTCAAAACTCCCTCTTCTTCACATCACAGTAGGCCTTGAGTCAGCATTCCAGGCTGGTTTTGGCACTGCTCAAAGCGATGTTTCTTCATCAGTTTCTTCCTCCGTAGTTGGTGGTGCGGGGAGGAATTTCTTCCAGCTTGCTTCCAGTCTAGTTTTGAATTGAGGTGTCGCCATGTTACAAATCGTTGAAGATCTTCGACTTTTGGTTTTGCGTGATCAAACTGTGAGTACAAGTCATGAACTTGAACCAAAGTAGAAATGCTGAGTCGACCTATTTTTCGGTATTCAAAACAAAATGTTAGCAACATTCAAAACAGTGTTTGTTTGTTTTTTTGTAATTTTATTTTTTTCGTAATATTCTTCAAAACCCATTAAGAAATTTAGAGACAAAAATAACTGCAAGATTTTTTTTGGTCCACTGAAACCACATTTTGCCCCGAAATTTTGTAAAATTCGGCCTGCCCCATTATAACCAGGTTACTCCGTTACGGAATTTTCTCGACTCACGGTTATGATAACGCACAATACAAGTTTTTGGCCAATCCCATCCTGTTTTGATATCGACAATTTTTTAACCAAGAAAAATGTTATATGAAGACTTAGACATAACAGTACTAGCTTGTTTCTGCTTATGTCGGACTTTCTTTCCCACTTTTATTTCAAGTCTATTATCGTTGTGCTTGTATTCATTAGTTTGTTGAAGATAATGCAGGCCACTAGACTAATATTAGTGTATCTAGTAATCAAAATTGAAGATTGGCAAGGCTTTGCTTACGAACAACTTATTTTGTCAGATGTAAAAACGATTGCGAGTACCATTACTAAGCCTTGTGACCAAGGTACATATGGCAGTGGAAGCAACATCGGGTTGGACAAATAACCCAATTCCATTTATCTGTCCATCCCTTGACATTAATCTAAATGTAATGGGACCAATAGAAAAGAAGGCACCAAATTCCACAGACGGCCTCAACCACCAGCCAAGAGTTGTTCCTTGGGAAACGATGTATTTTTTTTGGCAAAATTAGTTATTCCTGGTATAATGACTTCACCAAATCCTAAGAACCTTTGCATGAAAGAGCAGATTTTAGCCTTTTATGGATAACTGGAACACTTGGAGATAGTGTGTGGATGGCTTCAATCAGAATATTGAAATATTATAGATTCTAATTTAGTCGGTCGTACTTTGTTTAAAAAGTTCACATGAAAGTATGCTACTGGCAGAAAAATATTCCTACATGTTCTGAAAATTACATCATACATAACAATGTACATAGAAGCAATCAAGAATTTACGCAACACATGTCTGCACTGCCACTGCATATACTTTTGATGTCTGTATTTCAGCAATAACTTAAATTTTATTCATTTCTTCATTCCCTTTTCTCTTCAGGTTACTGGTGGAAACAAAGGTATCGGATTTGCCATTGTGAAAGAACTGTGCACCAAGTTTGATGGACTTGTCTACTTAACTGGTTTGTAATAACAGTGTACACTTTGGGAAAATCAAGTTAGCGTGTATCGATCTGATTGACATTGGTTCAGGCCTATGTGCTGATGCAAATTTCTACAGCATATGTTTTCAGACAAATTGTTAAATGTTAAATTTATTTTTATTATTTTATTCTTAGCTCGCAATGTTGACTTGGGACAAGCTGCAATTCAGAATTTAAAAAAGGATGGCTACCATCCCCGATTTCACCAGCTGGACATCACAGACACCAGCAGCATCAATAAATTACGAGACTACTTGAATGATACTTACGGAGGCTTGGATGTGCTTGTCAATAATGCTGGTATTGCTTTTAAAGTAGGTCTACCTTGATTATTCATTTTATTTGCTGCAGTTTCCAATAAGAACTCACTGGAAAGCAAAAACTGTCCTCTGCTGGGGAGTAAAGGAAAAACTACTGGGTTCCCACGAACCTGGAAATTATTGGGAGGTCGAGGAAAGTAGGGAATTGGGGAAAATGTCGGGGAAAGTTCAGGACGGTCATGGAAATCGGGGTTGTTGTAATTTTCCCCAGCCCCATAAAACCCATGTGTAAAAAACCTGTTGTTTAACCCCGTAAGGCTATTTAAAAAAAAAAGTGCGTTTCTCGGGCTTGACGGGCAGCTTTTTTTCTCTTTTTTTCCCCCTTCCTCTGTATTTGCTTAAGAAAGCTGCACAATAAAATGCTAGAATGTTTTCAGAAAGTGTAACTACATCAAGTCTTCAAATTTTATAAGCTCTCTTCTTGGACATAACACATTTAAAACAAATTTGCTTTTGCTGCACATCCAAGGTATGTCGCAACTGCAAGCAAATATTTAAAAATATCGCATCGCTTACTTTGAAAATCCGAGTCCATGTTTACGTCTGTTACGCTTAGATTTCAAAAGAAAGGGTATTCACCATTCCAATATCCTTGGAAATTTTCGACACTCTGGATTTTTGGAGTTGGAGGGGCTCACAACGACTGTCTTCCTCAGCTACTACATCACCGCTCACTTCGTCGTTTTCGTTCATCTGCTTTTTGAATGCATCGCGGGGCCATAGCCTCTGTAACTTGCAGGCCAGTACATCACTTCTCCCGCAGCAACTTATTAAACTCGCCTCTCAGTAGATACTGGATGCTTGGGTTTGCAGCAAAGATTGGGACGAAAAAGATTCATGCAGAGACTTTCAGGCGGTGCCTGAAAAAGTGTCCGAAGTGGTTTTTGTTTCAATTTTGGGAGCTACGTGTAAAGTTTTCGGAGATCAATTTTTCAACAGATTATCTTTAACTGACCCAAGCTCTTAATTTAGAAGGTGATGCCGCTTAGTTTAAAGTTATAGAGGGGTGGAATGAACGAAGTAATGTTTAATAATCAGATTTCTTAGTAAACTGCCAAGGTTACTAAAGCTAATTCATGAGGGGGTCATTTCGACTTGCTTCTTAAAGGCAGAATTGAAACGAGCATAAAAATAAAAAAATAAAATAAAATATTTAAAAAAAAAGTTAAACAGTAAAACTTGATAAAGACTGAACACACCAAAATGGCTTAAATTAGGCCACGCAAAAAAATTGTTTGGTTTACGGGCGAGGTTGCAAATTGAAGCACCAGACAACAAGGCATTTTATTTTTTATTTTATTAAAACTAACCACATTTCTTTGACATGTACCTAGCTCAAAGCTGAAAGAATATGAAGTCAGCCTAAAAAAAAATATAATATTGTTAAATATGTTATTTTTGTCATTTAATATTCAAAGTTTTTTTAGTTTTTGTCAAATAACTTCTTAGTGGTATGAGTTAGAGGTTTGAAATTGGCACCTTTGGAAAGCTCGTTTCGAGGCGGTCAAAATGGTGTACTGGAATGTCAAAAACGGTCAATATTTGGCGAAAATGTGATTTTTAGCGGGTAAACCAAGTTTCATGGCTAAGTCCCACACAGGGTCAAACGGTCGGGGCTCAAAAACTGGTCGTGTAAACCGCGATAATTTAAAGCACCTGCACGCGGCTGTAAACCAAACAATTAACTTTGCATGGCCTTACCTTGAGAGTTCTCAGAAACACAACGAAAAAAATTCATTTCTTATTGCCTTGGAAAATATTCCAATACCTGTCAATTTTTGCATTCATAGTCTCAATGGATGTGTCTTGCCTTGAGATTTCTCCGTTCTTGTGGCCAGCCAGGCTCGGGAACCCAACCGCGCATGTGCGGCCCTATTATCAAAGGCGGTAGCCACGAGAGCTTGCCATCATTTTGCCTCAAGTAATCATTTTGGACGGTCGCTCGATCTTCTGCTCTCTTCTTCAGCTGGACGCTGCCGCCTTTCCCGCGATGGAATACGAAAACACTGCCGTGTGAATGCGAGCGCTTCGGCTCGTTGCCCCCTCTACCTCTACCTGCCCGCCTTTGACGTTTCGCCGTGGCTGAAACCTCCGCAAATTGCCGTCTCCCTGGTCTGCTTGTTCAGCTTCTTCTGCGCACGACCCACACATTGGCCCACCCGACATAAGCTAACTGAAAACAAAGCTCAACATACTGCTGGTTCACCGCCCTACAACCGGCACGCCTTGGGCTTGCCGTAACGGGGCTGCATCGACTTCACGCCGTTACTACTCTCACAACATTCGACCAAACCACCATGAACTCCTAGAATGGTTTCCTGCTTCTGTGGCCCACCGGAAACGAATTGTCTTCCTTCCCACTTCCGGCCCATCTCCTCAATTCGTCCCTGAAGTGCATTTACTTCACTGACACAATCCCGACCCATCTGCTTCATCCGGCCGTTTGCCTCCTACCTGACCTGGCCGACACTGTCGTCCTGTTGCGGCCGAATGTTTCTCACTCATGCCGTCCGCCCTCTTTTGTTTTTGCTATGACAACCCAAGACTTGGGTTTCTTCCATTCACTCGTTTGATTCTGATAACGATAGAGACTGTAGCTTCACCTGCTCTGGTGTAATATGTAAGCTTTAAACACAAACAAGCTTTCAGTCTTCTGCACCTGTGTCGATTGTGACTCAATCACACAATCGAGTGGAAATTCAAGTCAACGAAGCAATTACCCCTCCCCACCAAGTTGTGAGATCAAGAAAATTCAACTGCCAGCTCGTCTCGATTGTGACACGTTCACAAAATCGAGTGAAGAATCAAGTCTAAAGTGCTGTCAACACACCTGCTCGTCTCACACGTGGCTATAACCCACGTTTTGAGTAGATCTCTATAGACCAAGAGGTTGCTACCGGCTGTTCGTCTCGCTCATGACATCTAGGCGACTAACGAGTCTTCAGTGCTATCATGGTAGCTCGTCTCACACATGGTCAAAACCCACATTTTGAACGAAGTTTTCAAGACCAAGAACTTTCAACTTGCAGCTCATCTCGGTTGTGACTCAATCACAAAATCAAGTAGAGATTCAAGTTCACAACGCTGTCCACACAACTGCCAGTCTCACACGTGGCCAGTCTCACACAGTATTTTGCAAATTTTCGATAGGCCTAATAGTCCGAGTGGTGTTAATTTCAGTCTCTCCTATCTTCTTCAGGCTTCCTTTCTTGTGCTTGCTTCTGTTTTACATTGTCATGAGTGCCAGTGTTTTTGAACATGCGTGGAAACCGTTGCCCACTGTACTTCTCGCGTGTCGTCTGCTCAACGCTCGCACGATCCCATTTGCGCGAGAGGTGTGCCCCAACTCTTTACTAATTAGGAATTTGTTGTTAGGGTTTGACGGCCCTTGTAGATTCATGAGTGGTTGTCCGCTCGCCACACAGTGTTGAATCGCCAGCGATTCAAGTCCTCTTAGATGTAAATCCCTTTTACTATTAGACACCAGCAGAGTAGTTGTTTGGTCCCAATCGTGCTTCGTTCTTTGTGCTTAGAACAAATCAGTAAAGAGTTGGGGGCACACCTCTCGCGCAAATGGGATCGTGCGAGCGTTGAGTAGACGACACGCGAGAAGTACAGTGGGCAACGGTTTCCACGCATGTTCAAAAACACTGGCACTCATGACAATGTAAAACAGAAGCAAGCACAAGAAAGGAAGCTTGAACAAGGTAGGAGAGACCGAAATTAACACCACTCGGACTATCAGGCCTATCGAAAATTTGCAAAGTACCGTACTAAGAGTATTTTTGTTTTTGAATTGAGCGTTACAATTGTGATCGATTTAATAAAATGTTTTTTTTTTTCCGTGTTCTTTGGTAGAATTAGAATATCTTTATGCCAGCCAAAAATGAGAGTGCCTGCTAGCCAGAAGCACGTATTTTTTCACAGCTAGATAGATTTTTTGACAGTTTGTGTCGTGATCAAAATCAGAGTGTGGAGTGATGGGCCTAAGCAGACAGCCACGCAGCCTCGTTCGGCAGCACCCATTCATCATTTGCGTTGTACACCGATTCAATGAGGACCACTTTATTCAGATTCACTTGACGATTTCTCTTTTCCTAAGAATCGGTTACCACTGTCTTCGTTAAACATAAGTAGTTTTCTAATTTACTACAGTCTAAGGTAGCAAAAATCTCCCCTCGAGCTGGGAGAGCCACTAAGGGATTCAATGGCCGCTATTTTGTGAAACTCGGAGGGGGGAGGGGGGGAGGTGATAACACAGCTCGAAAAAAAAATTCATTATAATAATGGTTAGAAACTAGTCACATGGGCAAAAGTAGTAGTGTTCTAAGTTTTTTAGGAAATAGTATTGTAAATTTACTGTTGTTGGGAAATGGGAAGGAAACCCTGCTCTTGCTTACCGCATCATTATGGCTTTGCCAGGACTCGAACCTAAAACACCTAATAACAACTCAAAATGTCTTCGCTGGTGAGCCATCGTCTCCAAGGCCGTAATAAAGACTAACCAAAGCTCTATGAAAGCTACATAGCTAGTCGTAGTGAAGACTCCTTAACTTTAAATTATATATAGGTAAAGAAACGTGGTGGTACAGCAGCAAAATCCTACATTGAAAACAGCTAAGTGTTTCAGGTAATGTTGAAGTTACTGTTACAACTGCATAGCCTCTGTAGTGTGCTTGGGATGGCTCGGACGGTAAGAGCATCTGAGTTATGATCCAGACTGCAATGGTTCAAATTCCGGTCAAGTCATTTTGTTAGTAAGTCTATAAAAAGCTTATCAAATCTAGTGTGCGATTTTTGCTATTGTGTATCACTATTGTGGGTCATAATCATCGTAATTAGAAACACAGATATTTGTTGTATGCTTTCCTCTGGGCCACCAGAAATGTAGTTGCGGCCGTACTGAAAGGGTTAAGACAGACCGTTAGTAAGACATTTGTTAATTTTGCGGAAAACTTCAAGTCCGCATCAAATTTGAACATTGAAGGCAGGGGACCAAACACAGTACGGGGCTCTCAGAACAGTCACCATAATAAGCAGATTTTTGTTGCATGGGGGGCCCCATACAAATTTTTGTTGTACGCTTTCCTCCGGGCCCCTAGAAATGTAGTTGCGGTCCATGCTGCAAGAGTTAAGACGTAATGTTATTAATTACAGTGGGATCGTAATCACTGATACATACCGTAAATCCTCTATTTGTGGCCGTGTTCTCAATTGTAGCCAGTCTCTAATTGTAACCGGGTCAAAACGGCTTGATTTTGAAAACTTATTTATTAATGGTTGCTGCCATGTTTAGGTTTATGAAATAATAATGGTAAAAGTATTCATGTGATGCTATTTACCATTTTTAATGTCAGACAGTCTTTACATGTATTGACCCCGTAAATTTCCTTTATAAATTTGTAGTAGCCGGTCTCTTTTTTTAAGTGCAACCAAGTCGGAATGAATTTTAACCAGTAGCACGGGCTACAAATAGAGGATTTATGGTATATGATTAAGGATACTTGTACTGTAAAAATGTATTTATTAGTTTGCTAGTAATACTGTGTTGTGTTCGATGTATTAACAGCATCATTTTATAAATTGCAGCACGATGCAACTGACCCATTTGAAGAACAAGCAGAAGTTACGGTGAAAGTGAATTACTCGTCTACCGTTAATGTCTGTAACATATTGTTTCCACTGCTGCGACCCCATGCACGGTACGGAGTACATTTCCCCCCACCAATTTATTGTTTTCGTAGGAAGACTATAAAGGAATGCCTCTCCTAGCCGAGGGTACATGGAGGTTTCTTAAGTTGCTTTCTCGTACGTCGATGTAGTGCTTAGAGCGCTTTAAAAACGTCCGTGTAACCACCTAAAACCACTTTCAAGTCACATTATCTCAAACCACTTCGTTACGTTGACGTAAAGAGTTGAAGTGCTTTACCAACCTACGTCTACCCATCTAAAACCCATTTTCTGCGTCACTCTATGGACTGCGTTCTTTTGATTGGTTGAACGAGTGCGCATAAATGTCCCGAAGCTAGAGCGGAACTTGTCACGTTCTTTAAACCAGGGGTGGCGCCACAGGGAGGGCAGGTTGGGGGGGGGGGAGACGAAGTCGAAAGCCCAGCTAGTTGAATGGGGACATAAGAATAGAGAGTGGTTTGGTTGATGGGGGCTTGGATAAACGCGACGCTACACCGACGTAGCAGAAACATTCGTGTACCCGTTGTCGTTTTAACTCACTCCAACTTGAATGTCCATGAAACCACCTCTCTCCTAAAGCGACGTAAGTTCAAGTCGATGTAAAGTAAAGCGACTTAAGAAACCTCCATGTACCCTGGGTCATAGTTAACTGAAAACAAATTTTCATGACAGCTGCTCACTTATCCAATATTGCTCGATACAGACCTGATATCTACTTAGGATTCAGTTTTTGACAGGCAATAGGCTTAGATGATGTATGAAGGTGTTTATTTTCCAACAGTGCAATTAAAACGATTTATATTAGAAGCTAAGCTACAACAGTTTTTTAACATTGTAGGGTTTGTTTGTGTCACGTTACCGCAAGTTCCATCTTTAAACTGCTGCAGTACCCATTCTAATTCTGATAAATAGATGTGATTAGGCATAGATTAAAGATGAAGATACATCTTCTTTCATATAAGCCTAATCACACCCATTTATCTGAATTAGAACGACTACTGCAGCAGTTGAAAAATGGAACTACTTGTAAAACGACGTACAAATCAAAGCGATGCAACGTAGAAAAACTAGCTCCTAATTAAAATAAAACGTTTTAATTACCCATTGAGGGAAATATATATCTTCATCTTTCATCTAAGCTTAATCACATCCATTTACCTGAATTAGAATGTTCCATCCAGTTTTCTTAATTCCATTCACCGTTTGCACTGGCTGGTATTTGATGATTCCTGGCACCGATTCCTCGTGCTGTACAAGGATCATCTGTTGGCAGTGGTTTTGATTTGAAGCCTGGGAGTGAAACGCAATACTTCTATCTAGTCAGCCCTGCTTATACTGCAAGAAGGAGCTATAAATATTCAAACTTACCGTACGAGTTATTGACTATTGTTAACATAAATTTTACAAATTTATGTCAAAATTTTGCCATGGGCTTCTCTGATCCTGAAAGACAGCAGGCTACAACTACTGAAAAGCTTCTGAAGTTTGCCTTTAGCAACTTGCACTAGTTTCGAGAAGTCTTAACCTCAGGCGCTCTCTTCACTGCTCTTTGGTATTGTACCGCAGAGCAGTGAAGAGGATCCACCACCTCCGTAACACACAGACACATACAATCGCATGGTGTGCTGCTGCGCAAACGGGATCTTTGGCAGATGTTTCTGGCCTCTAACAATCGAGTTGATAGTTGCTAGTAGATTGCAACCGGAATTTGGGGTTGGAGTGCAATTGTGCGGAGTCTTCTTTTGTATGGTAAGTTGCTTGAGACTTAAACCTAGCAGGACTCGAAGATTTTGGCACGAGGCCAAGGTCCAGAATATATGACCATATGAGGTGTAATAGATAAAAAAGAACGTTTTAAATTTTTTAACTAAGTGACTTACTCTGTTCTGTTTTCCATTAACAGCAAATTTGTATTGATTCTTGTTTCAGTGTTGTCAACGTGTCGAGCAGCTGTGGGATGTTATCCAAAATACCAAGTTTAGAATTGAAACAGAAATTTGCTTCACCCACTTTGACTATTCCTGAATTAGACAGCCTAATGCAAGACTTTGTTGCGTAAGTATTTTTTAGTTGCCAAGGGGCAACCTTACCATGACCAAGAACTTTTCGTTCTATAGTTTACCAGCTTTTAGTTAACTGGCCCACGCGTTAAAAATCATTAATTAATCAACGCCAGTGTTTGTTTATATCTTATCACTGTAGTTTCATTTCTCTTCAGTTTCAAATTAAGAATAAAAGTGGCCTTTCCCCAACACCATGTGCATTTTGAAAGTACTTTGAAAACATTTCTGCTAGTAGGCTTCATTATTGCAGAATTTGTGTCCCTTGTGGGCTTGTTGCTAGTTTATCTGAAATCCTGGAAGGTTATTAGTTTGTATAATTTATTGGTTTATTTATTTTCATGTACAGAGTATGAAAACAATTTAAAACAAACTTTCAGAACAACTCTCTAGGAAAAACTTTCGATATTATGGATCATATTTCGGTTACGAGTTCTGCCGTTATTCTATTAAAAAAAAAGAAGAAACCACACTCTCACTATATTAGCAATGTTAGCATGTAATGTAACTATACGAAAAATCTTTTGCAGTACAGTAGACTTTAACAAACCTACAAATAAGTAGTTCGGCCTTTAGTGAAAAATGTTTTTAACTATTTAATTAGTAGAAATCCTTCCAACAGAGTGAATAAAACTATTTTTTTCTTTTTAAGTCTAGAAAGTGTTGTTCATCACAATAACCTCCTGTCCCTTCACACTACTCATTTTGCTAATCTTGAAGAATGCTCAGTGGAAAGTGGGAAAGAACAAAGCAAAAAATGTGTCTGCAGCTGATTTACCTGAACCAAATTTTATGCAGACTATTTGGAAGGGGGGTGGAGGGAAGATTGGATGGGGTCAAAAAAATATTAAAAGGAAATGTTGAAAGAAAGGTTAGTGAACATTCACGCTTGGTAGTTGTATGCTGTGTAAAGTGCATAACCTACGCGTGATGACGAGCACATCCATTCTGTCTGTGATAATTGTCCCCTTCTTCCCCCCCCCCCCTCCTTTCCTCCCGCAAAACACAACTCCAAGTAGATTGTATCCAGGAAGACTTATTTGTTGCGCTTACTAGGGACCTTTCAGGATAAATTACAAAGTTTTATTGAGATTGTGCGTAGTGTGAAGGAAGACTGCCAAAATTGTGAATTTAACTCTCAAAGTAATCAAAGCCTTTTTGGAGTTTTTACAAAGTGGGTTGTTACATTATTCTATTTTTTACCTGTGATGCAATTTCTTTTTCTACAGAATTAAAGATAGTGGCCACATAAAAATCGATGTATGTGATAATTTACAGAACCATAGACTGAAAAAAAAAATTGTTTTTTTCCCCACAGTTCTGCTAAAGCCCATAACAACATGGAGAAAGGATGGGGAACATCGGCATACAATGTATCAAAAGTTGGTGTGACTGCATTGACTTTAATACAACAACGTCAATTTGATAAGGACCCAAGGGAAGACCTCATTGTAAATGCAGTAAGTACTTTGTTAACTTAGTTAATGCTAGATAAAACGTTGTTAATGAAATTTGTTTTGTATTGTTGTCCACATTAAAGGGAAAGTTCACCTGGAAGACAGTTCGTGGTGTGCTAATTTTGAAAGGTATAACATGTTCACAACTTTTCTCTTTTTTTTTTTTGGGGATGATTCTTGGTTGTTTCTACATCGCAGCAGTTGACTGTTGTGAGTGCTTTGAGCATGGCTCTGGTGACCACTGAGCTTTACAGCACGTGAAGAGTACCTCTTACAGCTACAATACTCACAGTGAAAGTAAGACTAGGCAGGCAACCCAATCCCAAAGGCTACCAAATAGACCACAAGACAAGACACTTGCCAGCAACCAGCTGAAACTGATCTTGATCCATATATTGTAAGAAAACTGCTTGCTCTATGCTGCCCCAAAACTAACGCAGCAGTCCCCTACCGCGAGTACCTAGCCATCTACGTGGGGGTACGAGTAACGTGCCTTTACTGGGCTACATCACCGCTTCGTGCACAGGAGACACCTCCAATGACGCAGAGACCCACAATGACACCACAAAACACTCCATTCACTGGGATGGTACCGCCACACTTATGACCTCCAACTCCAGCATTGACATCCATTTGAGAGCACTTGAATCTACAGTATCTCCATAAACCATCTTGTAAATAGAAATATTCTCCTTTGAAATTTCAACCCCCACCCCACCATCAACCAGCTGGTTCACCCAAATATTCAAAGCCTCCTTGATGGAAAATGGAATATCCACAACACTGCTGCCATCATGCACGTCATACGCCGTAAAGATCAGTGGTCAGGAGCGCCGTGATCAAAACTCCAGCAGTCGACTGCTGTGATGTAGAAACAACCAAAAAACATCCAAAAAAATGCCTGAAGAAGAGGGACTTTGTAAACACAGTATTATATCTTTTAAAATTTAGGGCACGATGAACTGTCTTCCAAGTGATGAATTTTGAAATTGTATATTTTGTCTGTCATCAATGACAAGTAAGATTTTTACTCAAAAGTAGAACACTCAAGTTATTTCAATTAAAGGGAAATCCGACACTTGCAGTTGGTCGATTTCTTTTAGTGACGCTTATCCTGATTTGCTGTCTGTCCACCTGTCCTTAGCGACGATAACCTTTGTGTACATCATCCGATTCGTTACTAACTTTGCTCACGTTTTTATGCCAGTTTTTTTATGCCAGCTAATGTGCGCGAAAAGTGGCTTTCGGGTGTTACTTTTTCATAGTTAGAAGTGGGTGGCGTGCTGAAAATGATTTGTAAAACACTGATGCGTCTTTTTCATGGGTCTTAAAAGTATTGTGTATGTTCGCAGGTTCATCCAGGATATGTTGATACTGACATGACCAGTCATAAAGGACCACTTACACCCGAACAAGGTTTGACTTATTTAATTTTAACTTTTATGGTAGTTTGGTAATCAAATTAATCGGAAAGAACAGTCAAAATCGCCTGTGTTATCGCCCCTGTTTGTAAGGGTACCCTTTACTGTATATAGAAAATTACACAACGAAAACGCACATTTTTAAAACGAATAGCACAACAGTATCTATCTAATTTTCGACAGATAGTCCCGTATGTCTTCTTCAGCACACACAATATTTTTGATACTCTGATCTACATCATTGTAGTCCACAGCATTTGAATCTTACGCTCCATGTAGCCTACTATACTTACTTGTTAGGTTGGATGCTCCACAAAGATGTGAGTTGTTTGACAAAATTATCTGCAACAGAAGTCTGATGTTGGGTTTGTAAGGTCCTTGTATGTCCGTAAGGGCGGTATCACATCTTAAATGTAGCTGAATAGCTAAAGTCTAATCCACGCTGGTGAAGATCATTGGATGAACTTGACCTAAGAGTTGAAGTATGATCCCATCCTATTTCTTGTGGCATATCCACGCAATGGGTTGCAGTGTTGTTTCTTCAACATTATTTATAATTTATAGGGATCGACCGGAGCCAAAATTTACCAGTGCTTCCGGTTGCTGGTCCTTGCAGCTTTTGGCACCTGCCGGTACCGGTGTCGGTTCCAAAATAAAATGAACATATGGAACCATGATTTATTGCGAAAAAAAAAATAATAAAAAACCAACACATTAAAAATAAGGAGGGCTGTTGCCATTTTGTCAGCATTGTAGTAACGCAAACTCGCTCGCCACCACCTGTTCGGAATCATGGGCTGATCACCCTCTCACTCATCGTTCAACTGCCATTCGTCACTTCCAGCATCTCATTCTTGGGTCATTTGACCGTCGCCTTTTTGCTTTCTCCTCGCAACCCATTCTTCTGTTCGCTGTTCTTCCGTTCGTCGTCTCATCGACCGTTTATCTTCACGAGGACCTTCTCGGCCCCGTTCTCCGTCTAAGCCTAACCCCGAGCCCGTCCTCCCTCCACCACTGTGACATCCGCTGGACGCCTCCTGCTACTCGGCCGTCATTCGCTAGCTCGTTCACTGCTCGTACATTCTCATCACTCACTAGCACAACCGCTCATCATTCTCCCGCTGCGTCAAGATCGCCTCTATGATGTTCATCGTTCGTCGCTCGCGTTCGCCCACTACCATACGAAGACTCGTTTGTCGCATTCGCTCGTTCGTTCGTTTGCTGATCATCCCAACATGGAATTGGTTGTTCGTTCGGGAGTTTGCTCGTTCACTGGATTTACCAACTTGATGTGAATAAAGATGACTTCCACATCGAAGGCCTCCATTCCGACCATCGTTCGTCGTCGTTCGCTGCATCGTTCTTCCCAGGAATGACGCCATTACCGCAGCGTATTCTCGGCAAGACCTCTTCATCTCGGCTTTCCGATCCCATCACTCAACGTCCCAACTGTACAAAGATCTTCCGTTCTTTGCTTACCGTTCACCTTTTCGTCCATGTTCGTTGTCGACAAGACCATCTTCAATCCATCAATCAACACCGGTTCACTGCTCCGAATCACCAAAATCGCTGGTTGTTCGTGGCCCATCCTCCTTTCATAATTCCATGCCGAAGAATTCCGATTCTCGTCCAACCAACAACCGCAGCTGCAGCAAATCCCACGCTGCACTCTAAGTATAACCGCCTGGGAAGACTGGAAACCTTCCCATCTTCCATCGTCGCTTCTCTACCGCACTTGGAATCAAACCCGTTCACTGACCAGCACTCAACCCCACTGCTCTAACATGTCATGTTTACCGATACGCAACGCCTCTAGCCTGAACAAAAATCAAGTCACCTCATCCGATGTCGTCTCGTTTGTCTCTGAACTTGTTCGTCCTCACTTTTTATTAACCGCTTCACTATTCATTCATTCCCGTAAACCCACGGACCCGTTTACCTCCGTCTACACACCCACCGCACAGTGCTTCATCCGTTCATCAATCTCCAACCACGGACCCGTTCGCTCACCGTTCGCATGCTCGTTGTCATCTGCCACTCGGATGCCCGTTCGTCGTTCTCCATTTGCAAGCCCATTCGTCATTCGTTCTCGCGGGCCCGTTCATCATTCCACTTGCTAGGCCACCATTCGGGCCACTCATGGATCAGTTCAGAAAACGTCCCCAATCACGGGCTGCCTCACTATCCAGTTCTCTCCTTACGCCACCGTTTCCTGGCCCATTCCTCAATCGGACTGCAGCCCGTCATTCCATTCCATCATCTGAAACCCGTTGAGCTATTGCTTGGCCTCAACTTAATTCAATCTCGATTATTAAGGCACGACATCGTAATGCCTCACCCTGTCACCTCTCACTGAACACGAACCGAATTTCCACCATCACGACCCCAGGTTCTTTTTTCTCTCCACATCATTCAAACCATCGTCTGGAATCTGACTCGAATTCCTAATTTCTCCCACTCCCGTCCTCAGCACACCACAGCACATCAACTCCATTCGCTAACCTGCTGAACTAAGAATCACTCAACCTCTTCCCCTCCCCTCCCCACGCTACGTGTGAACTCTCCCTCCCGCTTTCCCGCCAAAACGCCCAATGCTGTACAACGACTTCCCGCACCCGTCCTCTTCATCATGTCCGCCAAGAAAATGGTACGCACACGTGGTGCAGAAACAACCAACACCTCACTCCGGAAGCCCGACACCTGCAACTGTGGTCCGATTTTATCAAAGATCAAACGATATGATCCACATCCATCCTGCCAGAATCACAGATCCTGCAATTATTATACAGACCCGTGCACCGTATGCAAAGAAATCCTCCCACACGACTGGGCCATTATTGCGAAGAAAAACTTGGCCGTGGCCAAACACTCTCGCCAGAAGAAGAAAAAGAAGGAACGTGAAAAGTCAACTTCTAAATCTCAAGCAACATCGACAATCGATACTTCATCATCGGCCAAAACACAAACCCCACCTTTGCCGTCAACAACAACTCCCACCGGGACCAAGCCCACCACACCTCGTTCTGGAAACACTCCGAAGCCAACACTCTCTCCTACACCAACTCAAAAATCACTCCAACCTTCGGATTCATCGGTCCAACCCTCCTCGACAATCGTCTCTCAGGGTCTCGACGTTCACCCCAGAAAAAATCGCAAACCAACCCGCTTTGAAGACCCTGCCTTTCTTCTAGGAGTAGTTCAACACAAATTTGACCTCAACAAAAAAGAAGTGGCGAGACTAAAGAAAAACTGCGCTCCAATTTCCACGGAATTTGCTGGCGCCAAAGCCAAGATCTCAAGTACTGAGAAGATCATCATGGCTCAACGAACCAACATTGCTAATCTATCAGAAAGCAACACCAAGCTTCGTTGTAGGGTTGAATTGGCGGACACCAAATTCCGTAGGCTCTCACCCCTTCCCCCACCGGAAAAAGGGCAATTTTTACAATCCATCACCCCCAACCGCCACTACGTCTTCCCACAAGACTCAAGCCTTCAACGCTGGACAAGGAAACTCGGACTTAAAATTTCACTCCGCTGCTCCAAGTCCGTGTCGGCAATCACACAGTTGGCTACGAACCACGCCCGATCACAACATCAACTAACCTTCAACCCTGTTCGCTACCTGAAAAGATCCGTCGTCAACAGGCATCGATATCCCAAGACTGGATAAGAGCCAACGAGGCCATGCCGGAAGAAAAATACATCGCCCGACAGGTTTGGTAGTGGGACAATGCCCCCAATTTTACACCATCGAAACCCGAAATGCGCTTCGTTTCGAACAGTCGGACACGCCCCCTTCCATGCACCTACTGCCGTTCTCGTGCAAAAGAGTACAGCTTCTCCTTCGTTGCACATCTAAACACTGATCTTATTTTCAAAAGTTTCCGCTTCTCCTTCCGGAATGGGCTCTCTTAAACCTTCAACTCTTGACTGTTTCTGTTAGCTCATTCCCGGAACTCATTAAGCTCAATCAACCATTCTCTCTAGATAAAAACTTCGATACATTGAACCTTAAATCATTGTCATTCGACGAAGCTACAAGACCCCTCTGCGAAGTTCCAACCATAAACATTCTCATCACACTTCCATAAGTGTTCAATCTATGAAACCGAACGTGATCATTAAACTTCTGTCGTTCTTCAATCAACACACAAGAATCATCACTTTTCAAGGTAAAGTTTCTTCATTCTTTCATGATCTTGTAAAAAAAAAAAAAAAATTACATGTTTCATTCGGAGGAAACCCTGTCCATCTGCTGACCCTTTTCAGCAACTCAGACCCTACCCCATCTGATGGCTTCACGCAAACATCACCTGGCCACTCGGTAAAAAAAAAAACTGATCAACGAGCCACTGGGGACCCAGTTCGCACCAGTGGGAACTCGTCACGATGGTGCCCGCCACCTAAATGACAAGGTCATCTGTAATGCAAGAAATTTACTGGTAGTGTATTTTTCCTTCCCGGCAACTAGAATGCTCAATTTTGCCTGGGTGGGAGGTGAAAATTGGTTCCTATTGCCTAAGGAGGAAAAATACATTACCTGTAAATCTGCCACTCAACCTCCCCTCTTTAGTCACCAATCCTGACATATCGAGAGGAAAAGAGATGACAGTCGGCTCGTCCGAGCGCCATTTATAGGAATATATATATATTTATAGGAACTGAATGCAAGAAATTTACAGGTAGTGTATTTTTCCCCCTTAGGCAATTTTGACCTGCCATCCAGGTAAAATTGGGCTTTTCGAAGGGATATTCCCTCTCCTGCTCATCTAAGAACAAAAAGAAACACATACTGACACATACCGAAGATAACCTACATCTGACCAGATCAAATCCAAACCAATACTTACAACAAAAAAAACCGCTATAATAGCACACATAAACAGTAAATTCTTCCTCACATGCCGCCATCTTGTAAAACCGACCACTCATCTCTACACATTGACCATTGGCATTCCTTCAAACACATCATGCCGCCTCTCCATATGTGTGAAATTTTTAACAATATTCATGGCCCTGCTCCTGTTTGCTGCAATGGTGTACGATTCCAGCTGCACCCGAATTTTTTCAGTTGTTTCGCGGTAAACAATGCTTGCACCACTGTTGTCAACGACGTGCCCAGTTAACTCAATATGCTTGGTCACTGCATACGATTCATTTCCTTTTGAAATTGCTTTGGCATGATCTTGTGTTCTTAGACCCAGTGGTCTTCCACACGTCCCTGCATAAATAGATGGGCAGTTTTTACACTTAATGCAGTAAACAACGTCCCTGACATGGTCCACTTTATGATTAAAAAGTGATTCAGACAAATTGAGGTATGTGGGTATATTCTGTTCGCCATTGTCTGAATCAATTTTTTATCATAAAGTGGACCATGTCAGGGACGTTGTTTACTGCATTAAGTGTAAAAACTGCCTGTCTTTTTATGTAGGGACGTGTGGAAGACCTCTGAGTCTAAGAAAACAAGATCATGCCAAAGCAATTTCAAAAGGAAATGAATCGTATGCAGTGACAAAGCATGCTGAGTTAACTGGGCACGTCATTGACATCAGTGGTGCAATCATTGTTTACCGCGAAACAACTGAAAAAATTCGGGTGCAGCTGGAATCGTACACCATTGCAGCAAACAGGAGGAGGGCCAGGATAGATTAACAGGTAGTGACGCTTGTTTGAAAACGTCGGGTAAAGAAAGACCTGCTTCCACCAACAGCACCAGAAGGCAGCACTTGTCTGGTCCGGCGTAGGAGACGAAACTTATAATAAAATTGGCGGCATCGTTGCCATGGTAACCATTGTAATGAGACAATACCTGCGGAAACAGACGAAATACTCGTGCCTGGGCAACATCCGAAGTTGAAGTTATTCTGTGTTCGATTCAAACTGTATGCAGTTCGTCACAATAAACGTAAACCACGAATGAAGCTTCACCTGAACGGCCGATAAGCACGCTACTAGAACCTTCTCGGAATACAAAACCGTGTCTTATACTTAGCGCCACTCGCAACGACAACCCGTTTTACAATTGAATATTGGATATAAAAAATAAAACTTGATCAGCCAGTTCTAATCTTTCTTAAAATTATTTTAATGTCCTAATCTGAATTATGATATATTTTAAGCCGATTATTTTTGCATTATTATCGTGATCAATTTGTTTTAGTGACGCTAAATAGTTGTCATCCCCGTTTCCGTTACTTCACAACAGCGCCCTCTAGCGGTAAATCGCTGAAAGCAGGTAGTTCTTTCCCCCAAAATGTTTACCGTTGTCAGAGAAAGAGTGTCACTACCTATATATTCTTCTACCCTGAGCAGGGCCATGAATATTGTTAAAAATTTCACACACATGGAGAGATGGCATGATGTGTTTGAAGCAATGCCAATGGTCAATGTGATCAGTGGTCGGTTTTACAAGATGGTGGCATGTGAGGAAGATTTTTACTGTTTTTTTTTTTTTTTTTGTAAGTATTGGTTTGGATTTGACCTGGTGAGACTTAGGTTATCTTCTGTATATGTCAGTAAGTGTTTCTTTTTGTTCTTAAGTGACCAAGAGAGGGAATATCCTTTTTCAAAAATTAAAAATTTCCTTGTGTTTATGAAGTTAATGGATTCTTTAGCTGATGCCAGGATCAGCCTCATTTGATGATTTCTCCTTTCCACAAAGTAATCTTTTGGCAAAAAATTAAGACTGTTGGTGAAACTGATTTGAACGTAATAAAAGTGTTTTATTTCATAACGTCTGAATATTATCACTGTCTTCGCTATTTAGCTATTTCTGCAAAATTATTGAATGTTTGTTTGGCACTTTGATCTAAAAGTAACGTGCAATGTAGTAAATGCAGTTTCAGATTTTTAGTACAGTATGCCGGTGTTTTTCAGGTGCTGAGGCTCCTGCATATTTGGCGCTATTGCCTCCCAATGTGGCAGGACCTAAAGGACAGAAGGTTTGGACCGACAAGAAAGTGGTTGACTGGGGTTTGAACGAGAAACAGACCTAAATGGAGTTTTGTTTTTGTTTGGTTTGATGTACCACAGAAAACAACTATACTTTATAAAACGTGTTGTACTCAATGGCAGACGAGTCGTTGCACATTCTTTACACTTTTACTAAGGCTATGCAAAAATAAAAAATAAAAATTGTTTGGTTTATGGGCGAAGTTATAATTCAAGCACCAGGTATCCAGCCTTTCTTATGTTTTTATCCAACTGACCGTGTAAAGCTGAAAGCTTCTGTAGTCTGCCTAAAAAAATAATATTTTACAACTCTATAGTTTGTCATCTAGAATTTTAATGTTTTTACCAAATACCTTCTTAGTGGTTTCAGTTAAAGGCACATAAATCCTTCCGGTATATCGTGCGACCCGTTGAGAAACTCTTTTGCAACATTAACACAGGTTAGAGTTAATGTCGCAAAATCATCTCGCACAAAAGAAAAAACAAGAAAATGACAGTGTTGGCAACATTTACGTAAGTTTGAACTAGTGTCGCAAAACTGAGTCATACAGGAAAGCCAACAGGGATGCATGTGCCTTTAACCCTTTAACGAGCTAGTTAAAAAAAAAAATTTGTCGTCGTGCACGGAGCGAGTTTTTTTTCGCACCTATGCCAGAGTGAGGCACTAACGAAATATTTATTTTTGCGAAAAATATTGGACACGATTATCTTAAAATTGCTACGTGCACGCAACAGATATTCATTACTGTGCACAGAAAAAATCAGATAAATTGCTTTAATAGTTTCGGAGAACCAAATTTTTAATTACGGGCTGTAACGAACTAAAAATTGAAAGCCCTCAGTGTTGAAAAAACGCGTCCGCAAGTCGGCGATAGTTAGGCTAAAAATCGTTGTTCCCACCTGATAAGTGGTAGTGTGACGGTTTATAGACTCCTTTTCCAATTTAGTTGTGCATCGCAGCTGCTGTTTTAATTTTTTAATGTTGTGAAACATCTTTCTCGTGAGTTTCAACAGCGAACACTGAACACAAGCGCTCACGTGAAATCCGAAGCGCACTATGGCGGCCATTGTGAAATCGCCCGTCAGCCAATGAGAGATAAATAGACATAAATCGCTGGAAATAATACTAAGGAAAATTGGAAATTAAGCCAACAGCGAAAATCATACACTGGAAATAACGTAGTTCAGTAAGCCACCTTTATGCTCTTACGTTTCGTCGGAGTGGCATGACCCGGATTCGAACCAGCTACCCAGTTCGCCCCCAGATCACTTGCATAGCGCCTTAGTCACTATGGCCACATCCTCAACTGGCATAAAGATAACTCACTGAACCCGTTATTAAGGTCACAACAGTGAGCAGGGCTCCATTCGACCGAAATTCACTCGGCCATAGTCAATGGAGAGGGAAGACAAATCATACACTTAACAAGGCTCACGTGCCTTGTAAGTGTATGATTTGTATGACAATTGCATTTTTCAACCCGCACTTCCCCATAAAAGTTTCGACGTATATATACGTCGTTGCTCCACTTGGGCCACATCGTTGCTGACGTATATATACGTTCATGCTGCTTAAAGGGTTAAAGGCTTGAAATTTCGCCATTGAAAAGTTCATTTCGAGCTGCTTGAAATGGTATATTGGTATGTCAAATCGGTTTAAAATTGGCGAAAATACGAATTTCAGCAGTTGGGACCTCGATTTGGGTAACACTTTTTTCTCGAAATTTCTAGCACGGGACATAAGGATGAAAAAATAAAGTGGAATTTCACGAAAATTTAGAACCCCAGGTAATTGGTTCTGTCACAACAGAATTAAAAGAAGCAATACATCAAGTTATTGGATTTGTGTGCCCCTCCCTCTTTAACTCCTTCCATGCCGCAGTCAACAGAAAGTGGAAGAAAGTTCAACCACAAAAAGTGTTTTGCAAACGTTCCGTTGAAATCCAAACATACTGAGCAAAGCACACTTGAGTGGGTAAGGTTTAACCTCCCGACCCAGAAGAACCAAGATCAGGACCGTAGGAAGTGGTACGGCTGGTGCATTTGCCATAACCAATTTTCGACACAGAATCTTTCCACTTGAACACAAATAAGGTCGCTTAAAAAAAATTTCTCGTGCTCCACCTTGCCACTTAAAAAGTCCCCGCAAGAATAGTATTTTTCTAAAAATAATGGGTAACCGTTGGATACAGTGGTAATTGAAAGACATAATAAAATCCAAAATACACTTTACCACTACAGCAGAACACTTCAATCAAACTTTATAAGAGTCGACTGCAAATTTTCGGTAAGTCCTATCGCTTTCAGACCAAAATATATAGCAGAAAAGCTCCACATCTTGTCACAATCGTCTGCTAGCAAACATTCGAAACTCGGCGCTAGTCTTCTGTATCACTGATATTCGTCGTGCATTCGATCTGGATGCCCCACTTTTTATCCAAATGGACTCTCAAATTCTGTCCTAACCAGATTGTTGATGTTGAAAAAGCGTCGCACGCACGACGAAGATCAGTGGTACAGCAGACTAGCGCCAAGTTTCGAATGTTTGCTAGCAGACGATTGTGATAGATGTAGTGCTTTTTCGTTTTTACGGTATATATTTTGGTCTGAAGAAGCGATAGGACTCGCCGAAAATTTACAGTGGACGCTTAAGATTGACTGAAATGTTCTACTGTGATGGTAAAGTGTATTTCGGATTTTATTACGTCGTTTTTTTTTACTTGCCGTCGAAAATATACATTACCTCTAAATTTAGCATTTGCTCTCGATTGCAATTTCCCTAGAGTTAAATTACAGCCAGCCTCCAACACCAGTGCGCTCGGGCACACCCCTCCTATAAAAGCACCTGTAACGAAAAGGACGCCATCTTTTTTTTTCTAGCGGTACCATTGTGAACACCATCTTTTTCCCGTACGAAAGAAGAATTTCGTCGCTGCAACGGCCTTTGCCTTATGCCCGAATAGCTCTCTCCTCCGGCTGACTCTTTTGCTGCCGACCCGCCCTTTCAGACCGTCAGGCTCATCTCCTCTGTCGCCGGTTTGGCGGTGGAATGGATCCTTGACCTTCAGGGCACGCATTTCATTATCTTTAGTGATTCCATGAGTGCCCTGGAGTCCTTGGCGAATTACAATCCTCGGAACCCCTTGACACAACGTGTTCAAGCTTTGCTTTCCCGCTTGCCTGGCCAGCGGAAAACCGTGCTTTTCTGCTGGATCCCGGGCCATGTTGGGATAGCAGGGAATGAGCAAGCTGATTCTGCTGCGAAAGGGGCCCTTTCTGGCCCTCTCGGTAGGAATCTCAGCCTTGTTCCCTCAGACGCCTTTCCAACTCTGCGTCTGAGGTTACACGCTTTTTGGCAAACCTTGTGGGACAGACAGGACGGTAATAAATTACGGGCCATTAAATGCACTGTCGAGGAGTGGCACTCAGCGTGTCGCCGCAGTCGCCGTGAGGAGGTTGTGTTGGCCCGTTTGCGCGTTGGTCACACCCGACTTGCTCACTGTTTTGTTTTGCGGGGGGTTGACCCTCCTGAATGTTATTGGTGTCGACGGCCACTTATGGTCCGGCACTTACTTGTTGATTGTCGCGATTTTGATGGTGTTCGTCGTCGTTGCCATCTGGCGCATGACATTGCGCGTCAGTTGGGCGATAAGTCTGTCCTCCTGTCCGGTGTTTTTCAATTTTTGCAGGAGGTACAGATGTATAACAAGATTTAGATTAGAGGTTTGAATAACATCTCTGTAATGTGTGGTGCAGTGGCAACCCGGACCACTGCACTGTAACTGAGGTTGGCACTAATGACCAAGTTGTCGACGCGCCATTAAGCCTCAATCCCCCCCCCCCTCCTCTGTCGCCTGCCTCTCTGCATTTCGGCTCTTCATCAGCGTCCCCTTCGTGGCGGCTCTCTGTCCCTTCCGCCGAAAGATGTTTTTCCCCTGCCATTGGCCTTGCATCACTGTCTGCCATCAACACACCGCGCATGTTTTTGAAGGTGCTTTCTTCAATCGAAAGCAAAGACTACAATCACCATACTAACCTGATGTCTGCTGTTCTTGACCATTTGTGCTGCCGTTCGGGATGGAATCTTTTCAAACTGCGCAAATTCCCAGTTCAGGCTTGATCTGTTGTTGCGTTTGTTTGGCACCCTTTTTAAGCTTCACTCACCTTTCTTGAGCTTTGGAGTTTTTGGTTAGGCAGCCGTTTGCCATTATGTGGAAACCCATTGGCATTTCTTCACTGACGTTAGTCGTTTGAACCTTCCATCTTCTGCAACAACGACAGAAGATTTGCATCATTGTTACTCAGCACTGAGCATGATTGCCGTCTTTAACAAAGACCCGAAAGGTTTTCCCCTTTTCGGTCCACCCGGTAACAATCGGCATCCGCCCACCACGATTTGCCCGCTCCAGACCGAATGTTTTCGGCCCGGCAACAATAGGAAAACGACAACACTGCTAGTGAGGCTGAAGGCCCGCCCAAAAGGTTCCACCCTTTCAGTCCACGCGAAAGCCGCCGCAGTTAAGTCAGGCGGCATCCGCCCGCCTTTATTCAGCCGCTCCAGACCGGCTGGCTTTCAGTAGGGCAACGATAAGAAAATGAAGGCACTCGCAGTCACTGCAATCGGCTTCCGCCCACCACGATTCGCCACCACGAAACGAGGTGGGTGAATCGTTTTTGGCACAGCAACAACAGGAAAACAAAAGCAAGACTAGGACTACGCTAAAACAGAACCTTTTGATTCAATTTCGTTTTTATTACGTTGTTGAAATCGAATTGAATCCGTCCAAATCAAAATCGAAACATTCTATTATCTTGGAGTAACGAGATTCCCAACGAGTAACGAGATTCCCTTCGAATGACGAGATCCTCATGGATTAACGAGATAAATTATTTCCGATTTTGTGAAATTTTGAAATTCAGAAAATACACTTAAATAAAGTTTAACATAAAAATTAGAATAAAGTAAAACATTAACTTAGTCAAGAATTTGTAATGACTTTTCTGCATTTTATGTGGCAACTATATACGGTACCATGTTAATGGTTGCTAAAATAGTGTAGCCATTGCCCTAAAACATGCCCTAAAATTGTAACTCCAGTGTTAAGTTTAACAGTCAATTAAAGGGCATTACTTGGTCAAATTTAAATTTGCACAATGTATGAAGTTAATTTGACTAAAGTCTAAGGATGGTGCTATTTATTCAAAAGGGGGATAGGGGGAAGGTGGAAGCTTGCTTTCTAACTTTGTGTGAATACCCAAATATAGTTTTGCCTAATAATTGAACACATAATTCTAAGTTTATTTAAAAGTTCGCAGGTATTAGAGTAACATTAGTTTGCAGGAATGTAGTTGCTGAAATTTAAATAATTTTTTCGATGGTTAGCCCTTATAGATACGAATCGAAAAACAAAATAGTTTAAAATCGAAAAGGATCTGTTGCTGCGTTTGTAGAAGATTGGATTCATCGTTGATGGATCACAACTCCTCAGCACAGCACATCTTGGATCAGGCTTGATCTGTCGCTGCACGTGCACATGGAGGATTGTCAAGTTCATCCAAAAATCAAACATGTTGCTGCACTTCCGTCATCTGTTACCCACTTTAGCTCCAACTTGGGCCGCCTAGTAAATCAACTCAATGTCGTTGACCACCGAAGATGTCCTCTCGTGGAGCGGCTCCTTCTATCACGATGAATTTGCTCAGTGCCACCCTAGCCTATTATACATATATATATATATAGATCTTTCTAATATTCTTAGGTCAAACCCAAACAGGTTTTGGACTTTGGCTAGAGGGAAAAGGGAGACGGATCATGCGCTTTCCCCGTTGCGAAGTCAGGATGATGAGCTCATTATTAATTTTGCTGAAAAGTGTAATGTTTTGAATGACTACTTTCAATCAGTTTTGGGGCACCCTCACAAGGGACCTCAACCCTTTTTCTCGAGCAGGACTGATGCCAAAATGTTGGAGGTAACGGTTAAACCTTTGAAGGCACTCAGAAACTGATAAATGCATTGAAGACTGGGAATGCTTGTGGTTCGGATGGAGTCACAGCTAAAATTCTTAAGCTGATTCTACCTTACAGTGCACAGTTTTTAACGGTAATTTTTAATAAGTCACTGAGGCTGAACTGCCAGTGAACTGGAAGTTAGCTAGGGTGGTCTCCCTTCATAAGGGAGGAGATAAAACCAATTCCAGGAACTACCGGCCAGCATCCCTTAACATCTATGGTGGTGAAGATGTTGGAGCACATTGTTGTGTCTTGTATTAGCAAACACCTGGGAGGAAACAAACTTCTACATCCTACACAGTATGGTTTCAGGAGAGGAGGTTGTTGCGAACAAATGCTAGTTGACCTTCAGCATTTCATTGTCACAGGTATGGACCAGGTTGGGCAGGTTTGACATGGTCTCTTTTGACCGTAATAAAGCATTCGATACAGTAGACCATCGACTGCTTTTGCACAAAATGGCTGTGCGTATGGTATGGGGTCTTGAACTGGACGTCCGACTTCCTTGGGTGTAGGGAGCAAGTTGTAGTAGCTGATGGACTGACGTCCTACTCAAAGCAAGTATCTCTTGCGTACCGCAGGGTTCAATGTATGGTCCTCTGCTTTTCATTCTCTTCCTGAATGATGCTCTGGATCATTTTTCAGGTGCTGCCTTCTATTTTGCTGCCGTGGAAATTTAGCAGCAAGAATTAAGTGTTTTGATGACTGCTTGGCTATTAGCAGAGGCACCACTATATCTTGGAACTGGTGTAAGAAGTGGAATTTAAAGATTAATCGTACCTAGACTAAAGTTGTGTCATTAACAAGGAAACAGCTGGATAATACAGTGCTGTATGATTATACTTTAGGTGGGAAGGTACTCAATAGAGCCACTAACTTAAGTGTTTAGGTGTGCACCAGACCTCAGAATGGCATTGGAATCGGCATGTGTCTGATATTTTAGGGGTGTGGAAAGGGTTATGAGATTAGTTTACACGGTACTGCGGGATGCTCCGGAAAATTCTTGCTTGGCGGCGTACAAAAGCCTTTTTAGGCCAAGACTTCTTAAGTACGCTTCAGATGTTTGGGACCCATACACTTGCTCTTTAGTGCAGAAAGTGGAGAGAGTACAGAGGCGTGCAACTATGCTCATAAAGAGATACTTTAGGCAAGAGTTTTGTGTTACTGCTACACAGAAGGAGCTTGTTTATTGCACGTGGAAGACAGAAGAAGCGAACACCGGCTTCACCTATTTTTTTAATATTGTTAATGGCCACACTATTGTGGACCGAAATCGTTCCACACACAAGGAGAGACTACGCTAGTTTTTCGTTTTTTATTGAAACTGCCATCAACTGGAATGGATTGAAAGAGGATGGGGCTTCTACTGAACACCTGGAAAGGTTTAAAAAAAACATGAGGTGGGAAGGAAAGTAAGACGACGTTCTCATGATTAAGCCTTACCTTTTTTTGTTTTTGTGTCCTGCACCCTGCAGATTGTCATAAGGCCTATGGGCGCGACAATTTTTTTTTTAATCTAATGAAAGCTTGGGCGACGATTCCCAGTTTCGGGTTTCGTAAATGCTGACCAGGCATTTACTAAACCTATCTCCAAAAATCGCCACTTTATCGCTGTTAGAGGTAGAAGGGGACAATTTTGCTACGTAATGCCAGCAGGAAATTCATTGCTTCTTTTACATGCCACAATCGACATGAGCACGAGGCATCTCTACTCTTCCCCCAAATACCAGGGACAGCTGAGGTCAGGTTTGAACAAGGTATCTCTGGCTTATGAGACAACCGTGCTAACCACCAGGCCACCTTGGCTCATTGCAAACACATACAGATTGAAAGGACATAGTTGGGATTTGTCCTCAACACGACAAAATATTAAGGCTGGGCCGATCAACTTTTTTCTACCCAAGCCGATCACGGGGTGACCATTAAACAAAACTTGGCCGATATGAAATCCCGGTCCCGGTAACTGATCCCAGTTCCCAATTAAAATGTTGTTTGAAAGCATTGCATACATAAAGCATAGGCCTAAATACACATGATTATTTTTAAAATATTGCTTTAAAATAATATTGCATATTATGCTGCAATCATTTTAAAACACAACCCCCCCCCCCCCTCCCAGTAAAATTTATTTTGCCTTGTAATTTCGTAACAATAAGAGACTGCTGCTTGGGGTTTGCACCATTGGAAAGCCAGTGAAAAATCTTCAAAATGGTGTATTCAGACGTCAGAATCTGTCGACGAGAAGTGGAAATATCTTCAATTTGGTTTTATCCATTTCAGTAAATGTCGGTAAAGATAAGTAAATTTCAGTAACGATCGAGATCGGTAATCGGGATCAGCCCAGCCTTACAAAATGTTTTTAGTTGCTTACAGTCAAAATGACACCCATGTCTGCTAGTGAGGCCGCATCTTTATCATCAACAATTGCTTTTGACGACGTAAAATAAATTTGTATGAACAAACTATGATGTCATGAATCAATTATGACCTCGTTGTTGTTGGGTTTTGGCTATTGGCCCGTTTTGTCTCCCAGATGGTTCCTGAACCCCATGTCTGATTCCGGATTTTTTGATTGAGAAACCTTGTCCAGACATCCGTGCTACTGCATGCAAAGTTTGGTTTGGATAGTCCTTGTGCTTTTCACGTGATGCGCTGTCTTAAGACTACACTGAAATGTGATCGTAGCGGAAAGCAAAGCAACAACGAATTCAAGTTTACAAACTACACTGTAAACTTCACCCACTACCTACTGTCGCCAGCATATAGTGTGACGTATGTAGGTCTATAATAACCTATTTTGCACTACAGCTCACATGAAAAGCTCCCCTTTATTTCGAGTTATCCATTTGTAATTTTATTTTATTCCAAAACCGTTCGATCAAGCGTCTACCTTGAAATTGCTGTAATTATCGTCTTTTGCTTGTTTGATAGTTGATGCTTTGATGTTGCAAGAGTGAACCGAGTGTGGAATTCTCGTTCGGCTTCGATTTTATTGTAAGACTAGAGGGATCTCATGCTATGCATAGGGCCGGCCATGAATTAAGTTTACGGACACACTTTTCCCGACACATTTTCCCGGCACTCTTCCCGACATTTTTCAGATTGAACCTTTTCGCTGGCGTACGTGCCCGGTCTTGATCGACCACTACCGCCTGGCTGCTCTTTCACGGGGCCAGTAGATTGGGAGAGTCCACTTGCAATACGGGCGTGAGGAGGGGGGAAGTAATTGTTTTTTCTTATCGGCTCTTTTCTTATCAGCTCAGCCGGCATCCAGCATTATTATGTAGATTATTGGAAATTTGTGTTGTCACCGTTAAAGGGCAATTACATCCATTTTGACATACATGTTTGACTTTTGGATCACTTACACAATAACTAAACACAAGAACTGCAGTAAGAATACGTTACTTACGTCCGATATAACAATTTAATTACTGCATCACCAAAACACGACACGGAGATCGCCATTGTTTTGCTGGAACGCTCAGAAATTAATACCGACAGATGTCACTTTTCGATTTCGACTCGCAGCAGATTGAGATAGCTGTATTGACTGTGAGGAGCTCAAGCGTCTGGCGGCCTTAGCTGGCCGGCAGTGTAGTGGCCGGCAGACGCTTGAGCTCCTCACAGTCAATACAGCTATCTCAATCGGCTGAGAGTCGAAATTGAAGAGATCCGTCTGTCGGCATTAATTTCTACGCGTTCCAGCAAAACAATGGCGACCTCCGTGTCATGTTTTGGTGATGCAGTAATTAAATTGTTATATCGGACGTATGTAACGAATTCTTACCGCAATTCTTGTGTTTAGTTATTGTGTAAGTGATCCAAAAGTCAAACATGCATGTCAAATTGGATGTAATTGCCCTTTATGGTATGAATGAGCATAACGGCCATTTGTAAACAAAAGAGCTTTGGCACCAAATATCCTGAGATTTGCCTATTCCAATGAACTTGAACCATCCAAACTCTGGAAATTCAGAGCAAAAGTGTGATCTAACATTCTATGTTCACATCCCCCATGAGTTAGTATGGCAAAGTGCTATTGTGTAGTCGCAAGATAATAACATAAGGATTGTTGTATTCTGTGATCTAATGTTGTGATCTGTATGATCATCCGACTTGTGTAGTTGTTTTTGAGTAAGTTTGCTCACTATTCCCAAGTGTTGGACAGATTTGTAAGACGAATTGTAACTACAGTTCGTTACGTGGTCTAGCCATTAAACTGGTTAACTACATGAAGTCTAATTAACTACATATTAATTCCTTCAGGCGTGTGGTAATGCGTGGTGCAGAGTTCTGCGAGGAACTTTGGAAAAGTAAAACTTGCATGTATCGGTGACATCGTTTTATGTAGCCAAATGCCACAGTAGGTTACGCTGGTAACTTCCAGTGATTAGTCTTTCTGGTGATGTAAAAGGTAAGACAAATCTGTCCAGTGATATTCAATATCGTAATAGGGATTTGAACATGCCAAAATGTAAACGAAGAAAGCAAACGAAAAATTCTCAATTTGGCTGATGTAACGGCTAATTGAGTGAACAAATTCAGCTTCATTGTGTAGATTAACATCAACCTCGGGAGAGCAACTGAAGGGGGATGCGTTGATTGAGTGAGCGAAGCAAACGAAAGTCAGCATTTGTTAGCCAGTGTGGAAACAAATGGGATTGAAGAAACTTAAGCATGTGAAGCATGAGCATACAACAACCAAACTCAGTCAATTTGGCTGATGTAACGACTAATTGGGTAATGGTAAACGTGAAAATTATCAATGAGAAAATTTATATGCATAAAATTCCTCCAAAAAAAACGAGATGAAAAAAAGACGGTGTGACCTTTTGTACGTTCACAGTCCTATGAGAGTTGTGATATCCACTAAAACCAAAACTGCAAAGTTTCCAAAAATAGTCAGCCTTTGAAGATAGTGATATTCAACCACGGAAAGGCCGCCAAGGTTAATCCTATTAGCCAAGTTAATCGCACCAAATAATGCTTTGGACGTTAAATGAAAACTTGAAGATTGTTACTGCGAGTAGCAATGTTTAACTTTCGAACTATTAGTCTGTGCAATTAACATGGCTAATAGGATTAACCTTGGCGGCCTTTCCTTGGTTGAATGATATCACTATCTTCAAAGGCCGACTCTTTTTTAAAACGTGCGGCTTCTTTTATACCAGTTTTGGTTTTGGGTGGATAATTGATAACATCAGGAGAATACATAGACGTGGGAGTGTCCGTGCTGTAACTACGCGTCATATTCCCTCTCTTGTTGCGAGGTCGCCTGGAAGAGAAGCTGTGTGTTTCTCACTCTGGCTCCAGGTTAGTTCATTCAACATTACCAAATTCTTATTTTGCAAGAGCTACGCTACTTCTATGCCAATCAGCTTTGGCTTGAAAAAACCATCTCCTTCCATGTCTCAAGATCCTTCACCGCTGTTCCACGCAGAGATGCTGTGTGCTTTGACAAACTGTAGCACAAATGATGTTTTTGGCACCTATTTAAAAGGTTAAAACTTACTTATACCACGGTTGTGACGTCACGCTAACTCAACACCATGCTAAATTTTAGTAGGTTAAATCCCGTTAACCGTGACCGGAAGTGTGCGTCCTCGCAAAAAGTGTGGATTATCAAGTTGCCCCACACTTTTGCCGATAACTCACACTTTTGACAATTCCGGATAACGCGACCGGGAATGCACACACCAACAACCAAATACAGCATCCAAAGATGAAACGCAATAAAAACGTACAAAAGGAATTACCTAACTTGCCGGGATGTCCGAAATGAAATCTGATCCCTGCTCAACTCTCACATGTCTGGCCCATAACTAAGTTTATTCACTCCGTCTAACTCTTTCCCCCTACCTTACCTCCACCTCCACAAACTCAAATGGAATGACCTTCATTCATACCGATACACTTATTAGTCTATTACCGTAATTTTGAAACAATTCTCAAACTACAAACGCACAAAATGAATTACTTACCTTTCCTGAATGTCATTTTATCCCTGCTGCCTCACATATCGACGTTTATTCACCCGGGCGGATTCGAAAACACGAGGAGCAGCCTTCCGACGTGAACCCTTCCCAACTACGCGTCTAACTCCTACCCTCTCTCCACAAACGAAGCAAAGACTCGTTCGTCTATCACCCACCCACCCACTCCCCCAACACCCACTTCCCCCACCACAAACTAAAATGGGATGACATTAATTCCGTAGTTCTTGAAGCAATTTTCAAAAAACACAAACACGTTTTAATAAAAGGGATATACCTCCCAACGCCATTTTTCTCGATCTTCCACATCAAGTACGGCCCCAAAGGTCTATTTACTTACAAGTGTTAGTCTTTTCCTTGTAAAAATGCGTTTTAAAATGTGGCGTCTAGGAGATTTTCTGTGGAATATTACTAACTTTATTTACGTTCGTCCCGAACTTATATGATGCATCGTGCGCCTACAATGACCTTGAAGTTTTATCTGTGTCTGTGCAGTACTAATTTTAATCGTTTGCTAGTAATTACTATGAGACCAAAAATCGAAAAGTCTAACGCAGTAAAAATTAATAGTAATTATTCCAATGTAGGGAAATTAATAATGGCTTAATTAATATTCATAACAGAAACAATACAATTGATTAATTGAAAGCATAATTGCATAATATCATACATTTATTAAATGCATGAGCCGAGTATTTATTCGGATAGATCAAAACGACTCCAGATAGCAATTATAATTGGGAGTCCTTCTTCAAAGACGGCCGAGAGGCGGCAAGATCGTTTGAGACTGAACAAGTGTAATTATACCTATTGTTAGAGTATAAAGGATGGCATTACCAGCTGACAGTATTTACGACAATTTCGTAGAACCTAAATGACTTTCTAGAACTAGATTTAATTACTATAAGATCCCCGCTCATGATCGATAACTTCGTGGATTAACAATAAGTCCCTCCCACACGGGATGGCGGCATATACCTTCAAAGTGCCGCGTACGGGGAACAATTAATGAACCTGAACGCAACAATAGAATGATTGGCAGGTGGAGAGGTCCCAATTCATGATAAGGGCCCAAGCTGTCCAAATGTTACTATATTTAGCATTTCAATAATAAATCAATACTACAATGGATTGATCATGGCCGATAACGCCACAGTATTTAAACCGAACCTCGGAATGCGTGATATCATCCGATCACCAGCAGCTTACCAGTCGCTCACAAGTTCACGCCAGTCAAATTCCGAAGGACGCAATCCAGAAGTACGCCAGGCAGATTTCCGTGCCGGGTTAGCAACGAGGCTTCGCCGCCCCAGCCGACCCGTGGGCCCATGGCCGCACTCAGGCTTCTATTATAGAGCTAAGTATTCTGATTGATTAGCGATAGCTAATTGTGGTTATGCTTAAACAGTACCAAGCCGTACTCTACTAAATTAACCCGAGATTCCTTTAATTTATATAGAGAATATCATAATGATTAGGTTTACCGCTCGACTTAATCCGTAATGCCATTCGTTCGACTCATTGCCGATAATTGTAATCATACAATCAAATCATAATAATCTATCACTGATTTAATTGGCCATATGTGGGGTCAATATTGTGTACAGCGAAGTGTTGATTAAAGGCCCAGTATAATTGGATGTTTGCTTATTATTTAGCCTACCTATTTTATACTTGATTTGTGTTTTATACAATTGTTTGCCCTTATGCCATCCTAGACGAGAATGTTTATTCTAGTCAAATGGTCACTGGAATAGAACATTACAATGGAGTCATAAGTGTGATTCAATTCTCCCAACTAGCCCGGAAATAAAAAATAATACTAATAATTTAAGAGCATTCAGTTGTATTTTAATCATTTACAGAAAATACTGCCATTTTCCGCATTTTTACAGTCCTTAAAAAGCTGAAATTTAGCGTTAAAATTCGGGTTTGATTTTTTTTTACCCCAATAGTCAACAACGATAGTTGGTTTGTTTATAAACAGAAGTTTAACAGTCAAAAGTACATGAAAATTTAGTAGCCTATTTGCTGGTTAAGCTTTGTTGGAAAATAACGTTGTTGATTTTGCTTGTATCTTGCAATCGTTTATGAAAATAGTTGATTAACATGTTCAATGCTATGATGTATGTTCAAGTGTATTATCTTGTGTGCATTTAAAGTGTATTTGCTTTGAATTTTCCACAATAAGAGGAAATTTTGGTTAAATTTGGGTTAAACTTATAGGCCTAAACTTAGTTAATGCATTTGCTTTATTAGTCACTACAGTGCTAATTTTGTGTGAAATTGATCGTGGTTGCTCTTAAATTAACCACCGTCAAATTATTGCCGACTTCAGGTGTTAAAATTTGGGAAAATTTCCTTATTTTCCATTTTAAAGGGAAAATTCATTTTGGTGCAAATTTGTTGAAAATTGTACAAAATTTTCAAAGTGCTTAAAATTTAAGACTTGTGCTACAAATTAAGTTTAAACCCATCTTAAGCTTAAATAATTGCTTAAAATCTAGTTAAATCTAGTAAAATCTAGTTAAATAATGCCTAGAACTAGAAGTAATCGTACTAGAGGCACAGTTCAAGTCTCTTCGAGAGGCAGACAAATTAGAAGGCCAGTAAATCGCCAAGATTTTGTGGATTTCACAGACGCTTCAGTCATACTACTAATTTAGACAATACTAACACCACTCAAAATGAATTAGATACAGAATCAGAGTATTCTGATACCATCGACGAGATCGATGATGCAGTAAATTTGCCTCCTCCCAAACGAGTTCAATCTCGCTCAGCTAATCGCTCAGCCCAAAATAAGGGTAACGCTAAAGATCGAACTAGATCTAGATCTCCACGTAATAAACGTGCAAGTCAAGTACCTTTAAATTCCTAAGTACCAATTAGTACTCGGGTACAAATAAATAATCAAGTTCCACCAAATAATCAGGTGCACGCTAACCAAAACGAGTCATTCAGTCATAATTTGCCACTAAGTCAAAGTGTACCACTAAATCAAAATGTGCCACCAAATCAAACTACGCCATTAACCCAAACAGTGCCGTTAAATTTAGTAACGCCACAGCACAATCAGGTAACGCCAAACTTAACACCAACTATTCCTACCTTGCAAATGCAAACAAGCGCTCAAACACCGCTTAATATTCAAGTGCCAATAAATTCGCAAATGCCGAATCATTCCAATGTTCCCATTACTCCAAATGTAGTAATAAATTCCCAAATTTCAGATGGAAATCAAACACCGCTAAATTTAACCCCAAATCAAAGTAGCGGACGACAGGGTGATTCAATGGATGAATCTCGCCTTCAAAAGATTTTAGATCATACTTTAGCAGTATGCTTGCAATCCAATAGTGATAATCTTAAGGCAGTAAATGATAATCATTTAGAAGTGTTAAAAACTATTCAAACTAAAGATTCACAAACTAAATCTAGACTTTGGGCTGAATTACGAGCAGCCAAGAAGGCTATCCTTCCTTTTGCAGGGGATGATTCATTAGACATTTTCGCTTTTGCATTAATGGTCGAAAATTTGCGAACATTAGATCCTTCACTATAGGATTCAGAACTAATTTCAGCTGCATGTAGTAAATGTACAGGTCCAGTTGCAATTTATTTAGCCATGAATCCGCATATAGCCACTTCCCGAAATTGGGACAGCTTTAAAGAAATTTTAGTCGATAGATTTGGTTGCGGAGGTGAAATCGTCACACCTACGTCGTTCCACACGGCGCGACTCAAGCAGGGAGAAACTATCGAACTTTTCGCTGCCAGGCTAGAAAAAATGGCTTCACAACTTTGGAGAGTTAAACCTTCCGATTCGGATGCACAGCGAGCTTTTAAACAATTAGCTAAGGATGATGGTATGCGTTCAGTATTTTTACACGCCATGCCACGGGAAATTGAAACTCATGTAACATCGCAAATGCATACTACGTTCAGGGATACGTATAATTCAGCCATTTATAAACGTTCAGTTTTAGCTGGATATCAAGGCGATGAAAATGATCGTAACTCAGATAAATCAGGCACTAAACAACTTTCTAATGTAGATGCAAATAATTTAGCTTTTGGCACAATGCTAGATAAGATGAATTCCTTAGAGAAAGGCATAACTACGCTTAGCAATGCTAAAACTAAAAATGTTGAAGCTAAAGTTAGTGCAGTTAACACTAGCGTAAATCAAGTTAAAATATTCTACCGTTGTTTAGCCCCAGGGCATATAAAAAAAGAATGAAGTACAAAAGACGAAAACTTACATACAGTACGACAACGTTGGGACAAATCTAAACAAGAAGGAGGATTTCCTACAAATAAATTTAACAACAAAAACGGTCGCGGAGGTAACCGTTACAGGGGAAATAACCGTGGTAAACGTGGAAATTATTTTTCTGGTTTTGAAAATAGGGATTCTATTCAGTTCAACAGGAAAAATAACCCATATGCATTACAAACTAACGCTAGCAATAATGGTAACAATGGTTACAATAATGGGCAACAAAATCAAAATTCCAGTAATAATAATAATTACGGGAAGAATCAAAACCAAAATAGAAATCAAAATCAGAACCAAAATCAGCAAAGGCAAAATAACAACAGCCAAAACCGTGTTCCACAACACGCTACAGACGTAAATGAGCCCAATGACTCATGTCAAAATAGTTGCGATTAAAAAAAAAACGAGTTAGTAGTCTGAATGTGAACAGGGATTCAGGACTAAACTTAAATCAGTCAGAACAGAGCAGTAATGACGATCAAAATCCACACGTCAGCTCAGTTCAAGCTCAAACTCCTGTTAACCAAACTAATGAGGTAAATAATACTCATTCTTTAAACGTAAAATGCGTTTCATTATTTTCAGAAGAAGTTGCAAATAAATTAATGCTAGATTTGTATTCAAACGTCGAATGGCACCAGCAAAAACTTGCTTTGCCAGATCGCACGCTAGCATTACCACGTTTAGCATCATATTTTGGCAAAATTCCGTCAAAATACGTAGCAAGGTCTATAGAGAGTAACAAAAATCTCGTAAATGAATTTACAAATGCTTTAAACACAGTTAACGTTAAATGTGGTTTAACTTGTGATTCTGTAGTAGTAACTCTGTTCGAAGATGGTTTAGATTCTACAAATTTTCATTCTGAATTATGCCCAGTCGATACTAAAAAGCCGATAGTTATTACTTTATTAGGTCACGAACGTACAGTTCAGTTTAAGCATACGGATGATTCATTTTATAAAGATGGAGTTAACATGCCTTCGGGCACATCTATTGGTATTTCGCCAACAACGCAGAAAGATCAGAAAATTAGAATTTCAACAGTTGTAGGAACGTTTGAGCCTACAATCTGCTTAACGTTTTGGGACAGCAAGAATGTTGCCGACCCAAATGCGTCACCAGCGAAACACTCATCGTTGGGAGAGCGAGGAAACTTGCTCACGAGCATTTCCACTCAACCGGGCAACAGGTGGTACAAGCTGCACCATCTAGCGTCAGAGGTTGATACTAGCCTCGAGTCGGAGCAGCAACGAGAGGGACCGCTCGACTCGGAGCAAACAGCGCCTAACGCTGATAACGTTCAAGTGAACACAATTTTAAATAAAACTAAGGTTAAATATTCACGTCCACACTTAGTGTTTGACGTTGGTAATAGGCCAGAAATCTGTTTGTTAGATACAGGTTCTTCACTTTCGCTAATTTCGAACACAGCAGCACAACGCATGCTTAAGGATTTTAGAGTTAAATGCCATTTAATTCCGATGACCACACCAGTCAATCTGGTTGGGGTCGGAAATCGTCAGATTAAAACTGATAGGAAAATAGTAACAACTGTAGAAAAGTGTGAATTTTCTAGAAATCAAGAGTTTATTATCGTTCCTGATGGTTCCTTTGGTAACATTTCAGTACTATTAGGATACGATTTCATATCGAATAATTCAGATTCATTAGCATTAAATTGCCCAGATAACGTCTTGACTATAGGCGATTTAAAATTTCAAATGTCGCCTACACCAGCGTTAGCTCATGTAGCCTATAACCAAAATAAGGAAATAATAAACAGGGAATTTTATAAACCCGATCACATTTACGTAGCGTCACTTAACGTAGCTACAGATGTAGAAACCGATGATAATCCTAAATCTACATGGAATTGTACACCTAATCAACATTTAATAGATGTTACTGTATCTTTGTTAAGAGACGAAGTTTTTCCAGCAAATTGTGAGAGTAGAATAACGGGAAATTTACATTTTCCGTATCCAGAAATACAGACAGGAGTATTCCAACCTGAAAACGGCGAATTTCCTGTACATCTTGCTCACAGTCTTTTTAACACAACTCCCACAGGTATTATTCCAGTTATGTGTATAAATCTTAATGGATTTGACGTAGAGCTAAAGGCGGGTTCTATCCTAGGTACGTACACGACAGCTATTATCGAGTACGAGGATGACGCTTCTTTAGCCTCTCAAATTCAAATTTGCCCACCTCAAGTCCCATTGAGAAATCTCAAACCGCAAGTCCCATCGAGGTATCTCAAAACTCAAGTCCCATCGAGACTTCCCAAAATCAATCCAAACCGAGTGAAAGCTCATCGGAGGTGCCAGTTGGTAGCCTAACTGACGCTCTCAAGCCAAAATCCAAGGCAGAACTCGGTGCGGAATGGGAAATTTTAAAACATAGATTCACGTTTCCAGATTTAAACAGGGAGGAAACGGAAGAATTTCTAGATATGCTTAGAAATCATCAAGACTCATTTTCTAAAAACGATTTTGACCTAGGATGTTATGAAGATTACGAAGTTTCTATAGATACTGGTGAATCACAACCAGTTAGTTCTAAAATGTACCCAGTTCCATTTCACCAACGTGAAATATTGGATAAATATATTGACGAAATGCAGAGAGTTGGAATAATTCAAGAAGGAAAATCAGGATGGTTATCTCCTTGTCAAATGATAAAGAGAAGGCCAACTGGTTATCTAGTTGAATTCTGTCGTTGAAAGTGTAAGTGTTTCAATACCCACTGTGACAGAAAGCATGGCTTACCTTAGCGGAACTAAATATTTTACTTGCTTAGACTTTAAGTTTGGAATTGATCAACTTAAATTAGCGGAATCTACTAAACCTAAGACGTGCTTCTCTGCTAACTCTAAGACCGATTTCTTCAACCGGCTCCCAATGGGCCTTAAGACTGCGCCTGCGCACTTTCAATTTTGTGCACAGCAGATATTTGCAGACGTGCTAGGAGCCTATTGTACCGTTTATCTTGACGATTTCCTCCTGAGCAGTCCAGATCTTAAAACTCACATCAGTCATGTAAATCGAGCTCTAGAACTAGTTGCTCGTTCAGGACTAAAACTCAGTGTTGAAAAGTGCGAATTTGCACTTAACGAGGTTAAATTCCTAGGATTTGTGCTAGACGAAAACGGGATACAACCCGATAGCGATAAAACAAAGGCTATGCAACATTATCCTACGCCTAAGACACCTAAACAAGTCCGTTCATTTCTAGGTATGGTAAATTTTTATAGGTGACACATTCCTTCATTCGCCGAAATGTCACAAAATTTGTCCAGACTAACACAGAAAAACTGTAAATTTCTGTGGGGCGAAGATGAAGAAAGAGCATTTCAAGAACTTAAGCGAGCTATGATAAAAGCTGCAACGCTTAAACACCCAGATTTCTCTAAACCATTTTTTCTTGAAACCGACGCCAGTGGAGTAGCGATCTGAGGTTGTTTAAGTCAATATCACGGAGGTATAAACTATCCGTTAGCCTACATTTCCCGAACCCTCACTGAGGCGGAACGGAAGGAAACAACTACTACAAGGGAAATTCTAGCAATTATACATTGTATAGATTCATTTCGTTGCTATTTACTCGGTAAGATGTTTTTCTTAACCACTGATCATTTAGCAATTTGCTATCTTCATTGTGCCTCCACCCTCCCTCCCAAATTAGAAAGAATCTATGAATTCATCTTACGTCACAAGTCGGGCCGACTTCGAGCGGTTTCCGACACGCTATCTCGTATAGAGATACCAGTCGCTGTGTTGGGCAGTCAGTTTCCGGACTAGACGCGACAACACCTAGCGGCGGAGCAACGAAACGATCCATTCTTAGGCCAAATAATTAAACGACTTAAAGATCAGTCATCTGAAGATCTGATCGACGCTCATAACAAGCGAAACATCTTTTATAAAGATTATGACGGAATTCTATACAGAATTGACTAGCAGACCCAAATAAAGGTTGTATCCACAATCTAGCACAGATGTGTATACCAAAATCTCTACGGACATATTGTATCCGGGATTACCATTCCACACCTGGTGCCGGACATCGCGGAGCCACGAAAACTAGAGAATTAATAGAGCTATATTGCTATTGGCCTAAAATGATGGACGATATCGCACATTACGTTGTAAATTGTCAAATATGTCAAGCTTACGTTAGGCCTAACAAGCCACTAAAGGCTAAGCTAAGAGCCTATCAACCCCTACAGAGACCAGGTCATTCATGGAGCTTGGATCTCATTGGACCCTTGAATAAAAGCGTTCACGGGAACGTCTACATAATGACGTTAATTGATGACTTCAGTCGTTATGTAATTGCAGTCGGAATTCCCGATAAGAAAGCAGAAACAATAGCTAATAAGTTGTTTTCTCACCTCATAGCTAGATTTGGAGCACCAGCGCAACTGCGTGGAGACAACGGAAGTGAGATAAACAACGCTATTGTGGCAAGATTGTCAAATTTGTTCAATATTAAACAGATAAACTTCACTCCTAACACATCGTGGCTAGGAGGAACGGTAGAAGCGTAAGAGAATAGAAACAGTATTGCGGAAAATTTCTGCAAGTTGTCCAGAAAATTGGTGCGAGTATTTAGAATTAGTGACTATAGCGCTAAATGCGTGTCTTAATTCAACGACGCTAATTAGCTCACACTATTTACATCATGGTTCAGAATTTAGGTTGCCTAGTGCATTAGCTTTCGAACCACCACGAATCTGCTATGATAGTGATAACACTATAGTACGTCTAGAGAGTAGACTACAAGCAGCATTCGAAGTCGCTCGAGCGCATACTTGGAAAGCAGTTAAGAGACAACAAAACTTTTATGATCGCACTGCACGTCCGTACCGCTACATGGTGGACGATTACGTATTATTGCGCGACTTTTTTACCAATTAAACAAATTTCTCAGAAATTATTACGAGCATGGACGGAACCGTTCAGAGTAATGGAATTTGTTAATGATGTTATCGTTCATATTGTACATTTTCTGGATCCATTAAAAGTCGTTCGCACACATGTGAACAATCTAAGACCATGGTTCCTAAGAACGAATAACCAACCTGTTCCTTTTAACGGACCTACAGATTTGGATTTGTCCGAGCAGCTCAACGGTACCTTGACGGAAGCTGAAATAAAATTACAACAGTACATAGCAAAACTTTTCGAAGATCCGACAGACCATTTATCGGAGATCCAACCACCAACGTTTGCGCCTTCCGAGCCTGACGATACAGCTAACGGTTCAGAAACGAGCCCAACCAAGAAACGCAAACGCGTTGAGCCAAAATCGGCCGATTATTTACAAAATAAATACCGTAAAATAGATTACGAACTTAATAAACAAAGAATGCTTGGTTCTACGCATGGTTATAATACCCGTAGCAGTAAAACTACCCCAGAAATCAGGCTGCGTCGGCAGTTGGAAGAGGCAAACGTTGAGGATGAGTAATTCTTTGCATATCCAACAGAGAACAAAGAAAACATGGCGTCACCGTGAAGGAGCATTCACGCGCTCTGCATGCGGAAACCCTAGTGAGTAAAAACGGAAGTTCCTTTCCGAAACCAACGCATGATTGCTAGACATGTTACCTACGCAGTTTCGATTCTCACAGTGCATGATACTGAACATGTTTACATCGTATAAATACATGAAAATAGCTAAGCCTATTATGTTTCAGGATGTAATGTAAAATAACTTTTGAGACGGAAACTCGTAGATTGTTTAAGAAGATACTATCATTTATAAATTACGAAAAACATATGTACAAACAAATGATACGAAAAAAAATGGGAAAAAACTATATACGTAAACGCGTATAAACGAAACATCACATACGAAACGTAAGTATTTACAACATGACAAAATAAACACGAAAGTATTTACAAAAACATAGCAAATCATAGAAATAATTAACATAAGGTTAATTGAAATTTAACAGTGAATTATTTACAAACATGTAATACAGAATTTGCAATAAGGACATGGAAAATCATAAAATAATAGTGTAAAACCACAACCATGTCGTAACCACAAGTTACAGTAGAAGGGAAATTTGAAATAAAATAAAATTTGAATAAAATTTATCAGATGAAAGAAAATTCAAGAAATTGAAATTATTTAAACGGTTGAGATTTAAGAAAATTAAATTTAGTAATTTTGACTAGAAAATTATGTTTGAAAAAAAAAATATTAGTAACCGAAAACAATTTTGACGTAATATTAAATTCTTTACGGTAAGTCACGGTTACGAGCATTAAAATAAAAAATGTTGCAAAACAAAGTAAAAATATGTACAACACATGGACAACTCCAGGATTCTGGTACATAAATGAAATAAAGTGGCAACATAAATGGAAATAGTCAAACAATAAAATAATAAAAACAGTAAACATTAATTATGTACAAAACATGAATTAATTCCTGAAATAAAAGGATTGAAATTAGTACATATAAAACATTGTACGATCACAGATTTAAGAAGTGTGAATTTAATACTTGGTCATGATAAATGAGGACTATCGAAACTTTAAGAACAGGGAAATTTAATTTTGAATAAAAACTTTTAAGATTTCATGTAGAAAGTTAATAAACAAATAAGAAATTTAATTTGGTAGAACTTTCAGAGATCTATGATCATATAAAACAGGACATTTCCCTTCACCATACAAAATAAAATAGAAAAAAATAAATAAATATGTACATAATATAAGTGCTCAACTACGCCGCTTACATGGTAGCGGGCAGCCGAGACACGGCAACGACAACGGCGTTTACTCGCTGTCGCTATCTGGATCATCTAAATAAAGAAAATTGAACGACAAAGATTAAAATTTAATTCATAAAATTATGAACGCATGTGAATCTGACATGTAAATTGGTTCAATGTAAGTATACATTTTCGCATATGGCGATACGTGCTGTTACCTTAATTTCTCCCACTTTCATAAGAACAATATGGAGGGAAATCACTGTAAAATGGTATACGGGAATAGGAGTTCAAGCATATGAAAATAGCTGGAACATGTTCCTTCCTGACATAAATTGTTATAACAGCATGACAACTTCGTGAGTGATACTACCCCCCCCCAGCCCCCAGTCTAAAGATTTTAATACTTAATCCAAATTAAGAATAAAAGAACAGAATATTCAATTTCTTAAAACCATAAGTTACTACCATTTCTTAAATTCATCATTTAGAGTTCGAACGCGCAACGGAAATTTAATTTTCCCACGCGCAGAGAGTCTGATCTACTTTTAGCGCTTAGTTCGCGCTGCCGCGCTCATTGCGGCTAAAAAATTCAAAACCAAGGATTTTTTAAAGATACATTTTCAATATTTACCGGATGGTTACCGGACATTCAAAATTAATGTTTATGTAATTTAGTCTTGTACGTACTATACAAACTTGTACGATAAATAAATTGACTAAGATTTTATTGACATTTTAAACACCACCCCATCCCCCACTGACTAATTTCAGTACTTGCATTTCACTCACACTCTAGTTATTCTAGATTGCATGTTATTCTTGAAACGGAAACGGTGCCACATAAATAAATAATAGGCTATATAGGAGTCCAGTTTCATAAAATTAGTTCGGACTACCTAGCCAAAGTAAAGTTATTATACAAATAAATAATGACAACACTACATGGCACGGATTCCCTTTCACGAATGGAATATAAAACAGCATTTAAGGACATTCATCTCTTAAGTTAAGAAAAAAATAATGAAGGTCCTAAGCAGATGCTACTTTAATTATTTTAAAGGCATAAAATTATCTAACTATTGTGAAACGGCAGTTGAACGAACTGTTCATAGCTATGCTATACTGTTTAATTTTACATCCATAAGGATATGAATTATAAAATTAAAATTGTTACTAATAGTAAGCAATATTTGCATTTCACATCCATAAGGAAATGGATCGTGAAACGAAAATTGCAGTTTCAGTTATTTTAAAACCAGTTCGTAGAAATTCCTCTCCCAGTGCTTCCAACTAAATTAGCACTACGTTGTTAATGAAACAACATCTAAATAAATAGGAATTGACTTTATACCATTTCATGTACATATAACTTACCTAAAGGCCTACAATTCATAGTGCCTATACCAAGCAAACTTGAAAATAAGCATTTTGCTTTAAAGTGACTCAGTCTAACTTTTGAGAACCATTGAATTAAAATTAAAACACTTTTAGAAAAAAAAAAGTACTTGTCGAAAACGACATATTTTCTTGCTCAAGAAGCAATAATGTATTTTCAGATGCATATATCGCATTGGATTTTTTTTTATATAAGACTCGTTACAGTCAATGATTAAGCTTAAACCGCATATTATTGCGATAAAGTTTAAATAAGCTTCTGGAAGTTGTTTAACAGGAAATATTTCGCATAAACAAATTTGATACTATCATTTCCACTTCCAGTAAAGCAAAAAGTAATATTTACTAACCAACATGTGAATAAAAGTTAAAATTTAACATCACATGATGAAAAAATTGATAGAAAATTGATTAAAATAATAAATAAGTAGATTTCTTACCATATTGCCCATCATGGCAGACGGGGCAATCGATCCTACATGGTCCAGGGCGACGGCACTGCTGGACGCCGCTACCGGAGGCTCCCGTATCGATGTCATCTTGAATATGATAGATGCGGGCGAGGTCCGGAAGTGGCGGCAAACCTTCTAGCAGATGGTCCGGGAAAACTTCCGCCAAATCATCCGGCAAATTGTCAAAAGAAGGGGAACGATTGTTCTGTTGGCGCAAGACCCCTTCGTAGTGGGCTACGGCCCGATGAACGTTCTGTTGCAGAAAGAACACGTTTTCTGAATTTACGGCCCTCCAGAAATATACGGCGAAATCTTCATCTTCTTCCGGAAACGGGGGATAAGCCACATATCGGCAATGTAAGCACCCCCTAGCATTCATAGGGCTACACCCTAAATAATGGGAGCTCAGACGAAGCTGCTGAGCTCGGGCCGATTCCTCGGGAGGTGTGCCTTCCGCAAAAACGTTCTGACGGGGCTCTTCAATTATCAGCTCCATGAACATGAGGCGCAGTACGTAGCCCATCGGGTCCTCACCCGGTAACATGGGGGCGAACGGAATCTCTGCCGTGGTCCGATGCGGACACTCCGTGAATAACGCAGGAGGCTTCTCGCAATAATGGTAGTGGTCTAAACAGACATATAACGGGAGTATGTTAATAGACAGCAGTTTTAAAAAGTCTTTTACAGAGCGAGGCATGTTTCCCACGGCACTTCTCTCCTCCTTGGGGATCATCTTTCTTTTCTTGCGTGGGGGATCCATTGTCAAAATAGTTTGGGGGAGCGAAAAACCAAAAGAACTGTCGGATGGAAGTACACAACTTCGTGTGCAGGAAATATCGCCGAATTTTCCAGGTCCGAAATATTGCGACCCAAAAACGAACATTGAAAAAACCAATGGGTACAAAGTTCCGGCTTGACGTCACGAAAAGGGGGCCGTCTCTTTTCCTAGGGCCCT
>JAHWFP010147338.1:0-12078 GCA_023313725.1 Lithobius niger
CAGCATTGATGACTATAAAAGGTGTTATGCTGTATGAAAACTCCTGTTGGGTAGGTTCCTTTGGACATATAGGAGGATATGGGAGGATGCTGTCAGCATCGATGACTATAAAAGGTGTTATGCTGTATGAAAACTCCTGTTGGGTAGGTTCCTTTGGACATATAGGAGGATATGGGAGGATGCTGTCAGCATTGATGACTATAAAAGGTATTATGCTGTATGAAAACTCCTGTCGGTTAGGTTCCTTTGGACATATAGGAGGATATGGGAGGATGCTATCAGCATCGATGACTATAAAAGGTGTTATGCTGTATGAAAACTCCTGTTGGGTAGGTTCCTTTGGACATATAGGAGGATATGGGAGGATGCTGTCAGCATTGATGACTATAAAAGGTATTATGCTGTATGAAAACTCCTGTCGGTTAGGTTCCTTTGGACATATAGGAGGATATGGGAGGATGCTATCAGCATCGATGACTATAAAAGGTGTTTGTTATGCTGCATGAAAACTCCTATCGGGTAACTTCCTTTGAGCTTCATGCACTTATTAAGGCTATTCTTATTAAGGCTATTAAGGCCTATAAAGTTTTCGTCGGAGATAACATCCTGAGTTTACAAACTTACTAAGTGGTCACAGGGACGCGTCGTCCCTCAAGCGCCGCATGGATGCATATAATGAAAGGGTTGAAACCAACCAGAAGTCATATTGTATAACAATCCGGTTTTTTTTTTAATATAATAACTATTATAATCACTAGAACGCCCACTGAACGTCTTTCGTGTTAACTTGTCTCACGTTCTAAGTCATTAGCTGTCCAGTTTTTGCTATCCCAGTCTAATTTCCGGCAGGGTTGGCAATTTCTCGGGAAAAACTAGTTTTGGATAGGGCACTGGTAAATACCGGTAAAAACCTGGTAAATACCAGCTAAGTGGGAGGAAATGTTATTTTGTATAATCATTTATTTATTACATGCATTTTTTTTAAAGTTTGGAGCCAACTGCTCATTAACACTAATTGCAGTACTTAGTAATTTTGTTTGAAACGAAAATTCAAGTAACAGATATAGTCAAACAACTAACATACAAACTTTCATAAAGTAATGAGAATCCCAATAAAACTGTAAAATTTGGTTCTCTCCTATGGCTTTCTCATTCTGATTTGGGCAGACTTCGTGTTTGAAATTTTTTTCTGTAAGACTACTTGCATATTACGTCCTAATCCATAACCCATATGACAATTCACACAAAAAAAGTCAATAAAAAATCATTATGAGAATTTTTAGTATTTCAATTATAACTTTTGTACTTTTAACACAAAATTACGTTCATTTTCCTATGTAAACGTTTCATCAGCAAACATATTCTGAATCTAATCTTTTGAATTGAAGACACTTAATTATATTTTAACACTCTTTAATTTTTAAAACTAATATAATTATATTTTATACGTTATACACCTTTTTTTGTCTTTAACTGGGAAAAAGTAGTTTATCCCAGGTCGGTAAAAACCTGGTAAAAACCACCTCTGGTAAATACCATGCCAATCCTGATTTCCGGTAGTTACCGGCGCTTTTCCTCGATGCTAAAACGCTTCCGATCTCGCTCTGGACAACGTAGTGTTACAAATGGCTTCGAACGTGAGACACGTTATCAATAAATACGTTCAGTACGTCAAGTTCGCAGGCGTACAGAATTATTGCAACTATTGGTGCCATCTTTTCTGGTTGTGTTGTTACTAGAGTGATGAGGCAACGAACCGTGAGGAGGCGTTGAGTGTGAGGAGGCTGACCAGATCTTTGTGAATGCAGTGGTGCATTTACGGAAAACGGTTAGGCTGTTAGGCACGTAATCAGTGGGTTCATGGAAACGCAATTAAGCTAGCCTCATCTTGTCCACAAACTAATTCGTTGTCTGGAAAGTTCGGTTTCCCTAACCTTCTATGATTATTATTCATGGTCGAAACTGGGTGAGTAGCGGCAGGTAAGTTGGGATTTACAAACGGGACGACATGGAGCCTAAAAGGAAGTTACAATGACGTTACAATATAATGCCGAACGTCAGTTATTTAAATAAATGCAACAAGATGAACTTTAAAGCGAACAATCGAGGTCTTGTAGCCGTTACCACCCCTGCCACCACGTGGCACTAATTGGAATTCGGTATTTATAAGCGGACAAATGTTCTGCAGCAGGTTACTGTGGCCAATGGCCTAGCACACCACGTTTAGTCGCCAGAACCAAACATGGATTGGTAGCCTCTTGAATCAAATCTGTACCGGGTCGAGATACTAAGTGAAGTTGGCTTTTTTCCACAACATTTTTTTTTACAGTCTTAGCTACACGTTTCCGTACGTAGCCTCTGAAAATTCCCAAACTCTAGCCAGATTCTGATAAAGTGACAAGCAAACGTCAAAATATAGGTGCAAGTCTATAAATTTTAAAATAAACCAGTCCCAGTCTGGTCAGGGGTTGTATTTAAGAACTTGTATTCTTTAGAAAGAATGCTAATGCATACCTGTATCATCTTCCTTAAACTTGAAGTAATGTTCCTGTGGTTTTCCAGCAAAATTGTCTCCTTGCTTTATCAGAGCTTCTTTAGCAGCGTCATAATTTCCCAGGACTGTTACCAGAAGACTTCCCATACGAAAACTAGAAAGAAAGCAAATCTTAGGATTCCTATGTATAGCAAAATAGTAGAATTTCAGCTTTTGGGATAGCAATTATGCAAAACTGTCCTAATTTCTAATAATAATACTAATAATAATTTAATTCCCCAAGAACAGCTTTTAGCTCTTCAAAAAGCTTAGAAGCCGACGTTAGGGCGCGTTTACGCAGCGACTCGTCTTTGCATTCTCGCAGCTACAACTCAATCGCGATGGCAAAGTGACATTGCCATGGTAACAACGCTAAACGGATTAGCTAAATCCGACATCGTTTGAGTAAATACTTGCAGTCTTATAATCCGTGCCAATAATATAAAGAATTCCTCATGGCGAAACAATTTTCCCAACACTTCTGAACTCACGTTATTTGCTGTTTTCGTTGCGAGGCGGCAGACATAAAACCGCCGCCATGTTGGAATTTGAGGCGATTTCTAGCTTCTAGCTGCGAGAATGCAAAAGCGACTGGTAGCCTAAACGTGCCCTCACATTAAATCGCATTTCCTATACAACTGTAATATAGGCTTATTCATTACAAACTTATTCTACCCTTACCTTTAAAATAAAATGGATAAAAATAGTCAATCAGTACAATACCATGTAGGAAACAAAAAAAATCAAGCAAAACTAACCATATATAGCTAAAAGCCGTGTTAATTAAGCAAACAATCATTCATAATAATAATAATAATAATGATAATAATAATAATTTTATTGCAGTAAACATGCTCGAAGTTCTGCAGAACTCGTGAGAGCAGCAATAAATACATACAATTAAATAAATTTACATATCAGAGATACCATATTAGTATTTCATTATGAAAAATATAACTATCATCTTCACTAATCATCTGAATACATCACATAATACGTTTTTGATTTTTCGTTTTCTTCATCACTTTCTATACTTTCTTTTTCCGACTGCGTTCTTTGTTTTCTGCACTGCGCACATTTCCATTCTTCTTTCTTTTTGTCACTTTTTGCGTTCCAGGTTTTTGCTGCTACTCCTGCACACTTGTAATGAAAATTTCCTGTACATTTACTTTAGTTTACGTATTCATTTTGAATACCTAACTTTTCTTCACGGTCTCTGCGGCGTATTTTATTTTCTTATCTTGGTTTCGATTTTGGTTTGGATTTCAAAGCAAATCTGTCAGTTTCAATTTCAATTTTTTCAGTTTTAACCCAGATTGAACCTTTTCTGTTTGGTATTTTCGAATGCACAAAAAGTTTAGATTTTCGAACGCACCTTGATTTTCGTATGTGTGGATTGTGCTCTTGATTCAGATACGTTTTGCCTCAATTTCAGTAAGAAAGACACTTACAGCTTCCTTTTTTTCGTCTGTAGATGCACTGAATGTTCATAGTCCATGCTTTCTTCTGCAAATCATTTCAGACCACTGTTTTACCTTCAAAACTTATAACTCTAAAATAGTAATAATAATAACAGTTTATTTTCAATTACAACTTACATTTGTAATGTTCGAAGTCATAATATATGACTTGTGAGGGAACCACATATACAACGTTTATAAATTTTTACATTGTTAAGCTAACCAAGTCTAATTACGTGTACATCCTCCATTGCAACCACAGTAGCTGATGTTATAAGTTAAACAATTATCCAGCCAAAACCAAAACTGGTAGAAAAACCCGCCAAGTTTAAAAAACGGTCGGCCTTTGAAGGTAGTGATATCATTCAACCAGGGAAAGGCCGCCAAGGTTAATCATATTAGCCAATTTAATCGCACCGACGAATAGTTCAAAAGTTAAATGAAAACTTGAAGATTGCTACTCTCTGTAGCAATCTTCAAGTTTTCATTTAACGTCTAAAGTGTTATTGGGCACGATTAACTTGGCTAATAGGATTGACCTTGGCGGCCCTTTCCTGGTTGAATGATATTACTACCTTCAAAGGCCAACCTTTTTTGGACACTTGGCAGATTTTTCTACCAATTTTGGTTTTGGGTGGATATTACAACTGTCATAGGACTGTGAACGTACATAAGGTTACACCGTCTGTTTAAGATGCTTCAATCTCATTTTCGCACACACTGACTAACAATCGCTGATTTCGTTCGCTTCGCTCACTCAATCAGCGCATCCCCTTCAGTTGTTTTGTTTATCCCTGCACATTCCAGTTAATTTTTCAAGATTTCGTTCACATTTAGTCATGCAGAAACCCCCGAAGATCGCTATTACTAAAACAGCAGAACGCGAAGCATTTTATTTTTGGGTTATTAACAAAAAACCCCATTAGCTCGTGTATGCTCGTATTGTTGCGTAACCATCATCTAACGTGCATCCCTTTATTCTTGCGCAATCCACGGCAACGTTAATGTTTCTTTATTTTGTTCTTCGTAACAGTTCAGTTTTCAGTTCGTCCAGGCTTTTACAATAAATCTTAGGACCAGTCTTGATTGTTCAAGCCATTGTTGCTTAAAATTTTTGGTCGCAACTTGGAAAAGAAACGAAATTTAAATTCGCCGGTGGCGAATTTCAAAACCCTCTCACGCATTTATCATGACCCCTACAACCACCAAACCAACAAAAGGACCATCCTCAGATCACCATGCATCTGTGTGCAAAAGTTCAGGTACGTAGGCGTTCTCAATTTTGCGCTAGTCATGAGCAAAAGGTCTATGGGATTTAACATGGGAAAAATCTTATTAGCTAGCTAGACAGACAGTAACATCAAAACAACGTTATTGACGCATCTTTTTCTCTAAGTTTGGTGGACACTCATCCTTTAAATTTTAATTTTTTTTTAAATCTCTGACCCTTCCCCTTACATTTTCCACAATTTGAAACATTTCTGTCGCATATTTATCCACAACATGGCAAAATATGCTTTCAGTTGCTTACAGTTAACAGACACATGTCTGCTAGTGAGCCGCCTTTTTATCGTTAACAATAAATTTTTAACAATCGGGTGTCTACAATGGGATGATCTACAGTTACTTGGCGGTGACACACTAACGTGTGTCTAGATACACATTAATATCGCCATTTCTACCACAATAACTGATGTTATAAAGTTAAAACAAATATGTAAGCCTCAGCATGAACTTCCATTTTAAACGTCAAACTTTGAACTCCTATAGTCTCGCCCAGAATTGACATACAACAACGCAATTCATATTTGGGGTCGTGTCGTAACTATTTCACCACATTACAAATTTTAATGACAACAATCAAACCGTTCGGCGTCCACAGCATGGCCATTTCTTGTTGTTGTTGTTGTTGTTGGGACTCTTTGCCCTCACCTGGAGACCGAACCACTGAACCGATTTTCAAGTTCTATAGCTTAAAACATAGGTCTGGACATTAGGCCTAGGGCCTTTCGCAGGCTATTTTAACGTAACTACAATATTCTTGACACGGAAAGCCAAATGGGCTAAAACTTTTGCCCTCACCTAGAGATCGAACCAATGAACCGATTTTCAATTTGTATAGCTTAAAATGTAGGTATTAACACCGACCAGGGCCTTTTGAACCTGATTTTGATGTGACTGCAATGTAATCGTCGGCATAGCAATTATTATTGCAGAGCACCGGGCAGAAATCATTAATGTTGCTGTTGGGACTCTTTGTCCTCACCTGGAGATCGAACCACAGAACCGATTTTCAAGTTCTATAGCTTAAAATGTAGGTATGGACAAGGCCTAGGGCCTTTCGCATGCTATTTTAATGTAACTACATTATTCTTGACACGGAAAGCCAAATGGGTTACAAGTTTTGCTCTCACCTAGAGATCGAACCAAATGAACCAATTTTCAATTTGTACAGCTCAAAGTGTAGGTATTAACACCGATCAGGGCCTTTTGAACACGATTTTGATGTTACTGTAGTATTCACATCGGCAGAGCAATTATTATTGTAGAGCACTGGGCAGAAATCATTAAGTGGAGTAACAAATTTTTTCAGTAATTTTGCAGAAAACATAAATTTGGTACACAAGTCTTAACAGTAAAAATCGAACCAGCCATGGACCCCAATGAAATACCCAAAGTGCCATCAGTGCCCCCCCCCCCCCCTCCCCTTCCGGCCCAGAACATCCTCGTGATGCCTCCCAGGGGTTTGGGCAACAAATTCTTATAGATCAAGCTAAAAACATGAAATTGGGTGCAAAAGCACTCTTAGCAGCATAAAACGAATCAGACATGGAAAAGACTCTCTTATAACAGTTATTTTAAGGTGATTACAGCGTTCTTTTCAAGCTTGTTTTTTGGGTCGCTGGAGATTCTTTTACTCGTATTAGTGCGACGCTGATGGCTTATCCATATTTAAGTTTTTTTAAGGCTTACATCCGTATTTTATACGCTTAAGCGTTTTTTTAATACTAATACAAATAAATATCTCGAACATTAATTAAAAGCATTTCTTAATCCTTTATACTCCACATATATATTTCTTTTATGTTATCGTATTTGTATTAAAGTTTTTTAATTGATTTTTAATTTCATCCGTATTCTGATAGCATAGCATGTTTCTTGGTATTTTATTGAAGATGTCTGGTATATAAAAACCTTTTTTCCTCTTTCTGTAGCTATTAGTCCATCTAGGTACTGTATATGTCTGTTTATTTGTTCTTAACAATAACAAATAATAATTTGTATCTACCAAAAGAAATGAAAATTTGTATTGTCTTTCGACGACACATCGTTGATTTAAATTAATTTTTTTCCATTGTCCCTGTAGAAATCGAAAAAAAATTGTCAGCGCATACCTAACAATACAAATATCACATTCTCGTGCGAGAATATTCCCGAAAAGTGTCAATCACTATCCCAGCAAAAACATTTTCAAACAACACCGAAGCAGCATTTTACTGTGCGGTAATGACGTTTGGGGTTTAATTAAATTAAATCAGCATGGCAATTTTTAAGCTGGTTGAAGGCTGTGTATGATTAGTTTGCAATTGCCTAAATTTTTGCTCAGGGTTTTCAGCAACGTCAGTAAAAAAGCGACCTATCTATCTACCCACCTTGGATTTTCAGTACTGCTGACTGTTTTGTAACGATTACAGATTAACGACTTAAAATAGAAAGCGAGTGCAGTGCACATAAAATAAACAATTTGCGACGTTTCGAAGCAATCCCACTTCGTTATCAAAAATAAAATATACGGCAAAGAAAACAAAACCAAGAAAAAACTTTAAAAGCCATAAAAACGTAGAAACTCCAAGAACAAGATTTAAAATGTTTCTTCTTAAAACGCCATCTGCGAAAATCATACACTCTAATAACGTAGTACAGTAAGCCACCTTTATAAACTTACGTTTCATTCACATGACGTGACGCTGATAAACGTGGCTTACTGTTCTACGTTATTGTATAGTGTATGATTTTTGCTGATGGCTTATTTTCCAATTTTCCTTTGTATTATTTACGGCGACTTATGCCTATTTATTTATTGGAAAAAGTACACTTCTACCTTCGACTTGAGCCTACTTACATTCATTTCTGATAAAGACTGCATTAGAGAGAAATCCCCTCGATTAGTGAACAATCGTCGAAATAAGTCCGAAAGGCAACGGAAATAGGTTTGCATCTGTGGTTATTTAATTATTAAGCCCACAGAAGCAATTCTCAAAGCCAAAATGAATCACTACATGGTACTGAAAAGTATGCATACATGGTAACAGAGCATGTGGAAGAGCAGAGCTATCACTTTTTAAACGACTGATCAAAAGTAAAAAGAAAAAAAAACCGCGAAGAATATAAAACAGAGAATTTCATCTTTTTTATTTAAATTTTGATAACCAAATCTAAAGAAAATAATTCCAATTTAAAGTAAACTCTTTTTTTTTTTTGTTAACCTGACGGTAGCCTAGCCTCCAGAAATATTAAAACTGATTTCTGGTGGCCATTTTCAAAGCTGACATCCAAGCTTTTGACGCGTTCCCAGCTGTAGCCGTGTCGCCGTGGAGCGTGCGACAATTTTGCTAGGTAAAGCCCACCGGAAATTCCTAGGTTCTTTTTCATGCCACAATCGACATAAGCAGAAGACATCAGAGGGCCGTTTTCTCCTCGAAAATGCCAGATGTGGCTGAGGCAGGACTCGAACCCCCGGGACCTCTGGCAAACAAGACGGTCATGCTAACCACCAAGCCACCTTGCCCAGTTGGCCAAGATGGCGGACGCCGAGGTGTACAGCCATTTTGCCGAACCACCGTTTCGCCGAATTTTAAGCAGTGTCTTATCCTTCGGCGAAGCGTGAATTCCCGGTTTGCCGAATTCCGTTTAGCCAAATATTTTTTTTCTCCAAATTATGTGCATCGCTGATGCTGCCGCGCTCACTGCAGTTAAACACATAACTCCAGAAACCGCAACTAATCACAAATTCCTTCCAATTAGGAATGAAACTTTAACTTCTTTAATTAAAAATTTTTATAGAATATTTGGATTCGACGAAACGGGATTCAGGGAAACGGGAATTCGCCTTTCACCAGATTTTTTATCCTTGCTTAATTTTCGGCGAAACGGGATTCGGCGAAACGGGAAGACACCGACTGATGCAAGACATGGATCCAACTTTAATTTTGATTCAGGAATGCTAAGATATGTCTGTGCTAATTTGCATGCTTTTATCATGCAGTGAACAATCTTTGTAACTTGGTGTTCTACTATTTAGAATAATTATTGACTACTTTTTTTTTTTTAGCTGCAACCGTTTAAAAAAATATGAAAAAGTAGAACAGCCACATGAAACTAACAGTTTGGATTAAGGGCACGTTTACGTAACCACTCGCTTTTGCATTCTCGCAGCTAGAAGCTAGAAATCACCTCAAATTCCAACATGGCGGCGGTTTTATGTCTGCCGCCTCGCAACGAAAACAGCAAATAACGTGAGTTCAGAAGCGTTTGCAAAAACTGTTTCGTCATGAGGAATTCTTTATATTATTGTCACCTTTGCCATCGCCATTGAGTTCTAGCTACGAGAATGCAAAGGCGAGTTGTTGCGTAAACGCGCCCTTACAGTTCCGTCAAGCTCCCTGAGTGCGAATAAACACATGGCGGAAAATGGAAAAGTTTTAAAGCAAGCATATATATTTTTTTTAATATTAAAAGCACACATTAAAAGCGAATTTTAAAAGAACATTTACATTTACGTATTTTCCATGGCAGCTTTGTCGCTTTAGTAACCACACTAAAATTTATTTTTACACCTAAAAAGCATCAGCTTGAATTCAAGGGTGTTAATGAAATCTAACACGCGGCGTAAAGTTTACATAAACTGTAAACAACGAAGGTTGTAAAATTGTTCTGGAAAGCGGCATCCTTGCTCCAAAGTTTAAATATTTACCTGAGCAGTCTTTTGGCATCTAGGATTGTTTGTGTAGCGACCAAACTACAATTCATTTAAAACGAAGATGAAGATTTATACTAGTTTATTTTTTTTACACTGCTAGCTATTACTAGGTAAAACACTGGCTTGTATATTTGGCGGTAATATTAATAATTTGTGTTGCTATAATTTGTAGACAATAAGTCTAATAAATCAGAGGAACGTTTAATTAATTTATTTATTTTTCGTTTGGGAAGCCTTAAAGGCAGGTTGTCACCAACAGGAATTCTTCATAATTTAAAGTAGCGCCATCTAGCAGCAGTGATATTGTTAACCTTTACAGCTTGCTCCCAGGTGCAGAGGACGGACCAAATTTTCACTCAATAATTAAAGAGGCATGGGGCTTGTTTGTTTCTTTAAAAGAAATAGCTTTGTGTGTTCCTTTGCTTGATGCAAGCACGTGCTAGACAGTAAGACAGTACTAGAGAGCGCTAGATGGTGCTAGATTCCGCAGACTTTCATTCGGAGACAACCTGCCTTTAAAGGTGCGTGTTTACCAAGTGAACGGCTGCAGCATCCGCGCCGTCTGCTATTATTTAGTTGTAGGTAGCTCTTGATTTCAACAAGCGAAGGAATGCGCAAAGAAATTTCTTTTTACACAAAAAACAAGCCACGTGTCTACTTAATTATTGAGTGTAAAGTTGGTGCTCCCACGTGCACCAGAGAGCAAGTGGTCAAGTTAGCGATATCACTGTCACTAGATGGCACCCATCTATCGGTTCAAAATATGCGTTACAAAACGGTCATTAAGGACGGGAAAGCCAATGGCTCACAAGAAATAACTAAATACAGATGCAAACCTATTTACGTTGCCTTTTGGACTTATATGTCAGACTGCCTGAGCGGGGAATCGAACACAGGACCTTTGAAATCAAAGGCCGAGGTTCTACCGCTGAGCCAGACTGACACGTGCACGTGCACGTGTTAAATGCTGCCTATGGACGTTTCCTTTTGGCCGTGTCAGTCTGGCTCAGCGGTAGGACCTTGGCCTTTGGTTCCAAAGGTCCTGGGTTCGATTCCCCGCTCAGGCAGTCTGACATATAAGTCCAAAATGCAACGTAAATAGGTTTGCATCTGTATTTAGTTACAAAACGGTCGGTAGCTGGAAAAAAGCGTCCATGATGTCGTTAGGCTTAGCTTTACTGCTTGTTCCTTGGTTCCCTTGTTCCCTGGACGAACCAACTTTACACACAATAATTAAGGAGGCACGTGGCTAGTGTTTCATGCATAGAAATTTATTTGTGTGTTGTTTGAAATTGCTTGTTCAAAGTGAGGGCTAGACAGTTGGCTATAGAGCAGTGACATTTGCCGCCATATTGGCACCAGTATGGGTTTTGGAGGGCATAACTACAAGGTGGACTACATAAAAATGGAGGGAAAAACAACGGAAAAGAGCGGATTTCTTAGGCTTAAAATAACGTTGTTTTCTCCAACAACAAAAATCGCGCGTTTTAGGTCTAAGAAATCACTCTTCACAGCATCGGCTTCAGTATGACGCCCTTCTGTTTCTCTCTGCAGTGCCCCTTGCAGCTAACCCATTAAGGCTTCAGCATAGAGTTATATACAATAATACTACGTCGTGTCACTGCTCTATAGAGGCTGTAGCTTGTCGTTTGGTGCCAATCCCCTTTTAAGTTTTGAGCTGTTGCATTCATAAATTATAGCGACCTCAGTGCTACTCCGCGCACGTTTTTCACGAAAATGGCGACTTTAATTTCGCGCACGATTCTGGCGTGAATGGGATTAATTAATAAAAAAATCCTCCGTTTGCCCAATGTCACCTAGAAATTGGAAATAACACGTTAATATGGGGAATTACCGTATACATAGCCACTCCATTTGGAATTGACTTTGGACAGAGCATTTTTTTAAGGTATAATTTACAAATTTTGTAAAAAAAATATCAAAACCTACGTAATTGTAGCCCGATAACCCTTCGTCCATCCCCCCACTCCCCGGAGTTGAGGAGAGAGAATGTATTTTTTTTTTCGCCTTTGGGATGACGGCAGGGCAAAATATTCAAGAATCGTCCAATGTTACCCCATTTTACAGTACACCACAGGGATGTG
>JAHWFP010147343.1:0-33380 GCA_023313725.1 Lithobius niger
TTGGGTTCCTACCCCAGCCATTGATTTTTTTTTGGTGACCACTCTTTGCATCCATTTTAGACCTTCATAGTCTGGATATTCTGCATGATGGGCAAGCTACTTTCGTCAGGTAGCATTGCAACAGGGTTCCGGAGTCAGTCCTGGACTTCCTCTTTTGTTCCCACGAGATCGCCCATCCTTCGCATCTGACTTGTCTGGGGATCTCTGAGCACTCGACCACTTTCCTGTAGGTCTTATTCTCGTCCTTCCGAATATTTTAAGCCTAAATACAGGGGGGCCCCCCCCCCCCCTCACTGTTGTATGCCTCTGGCCCTCGCACCTGCCCGCGTTTCTTGGAGAACTTAGTCCATGAATGGGAAAATGGGTGGAGAAGTCCCGCGTAGCAGGAACGTGTTAGTGCGAAGGGATCAGGGAAGAGCACAACTGAATTGATGGTCGCCTGCTCTATGTCCAAAATTCCTTCTTTCTTACTTTGGCCCCAACACCCACTTCAACCCTGTATACCGTACGACCCTTGTGTGTTAATTCAGATGTGTGCCTACACGACTTCATAAAATGCTTTTCAGAGTAGTCATCGTTCTACCTTTTTTCGTTAAAATCTTCTGTCTACATAATCAGCCTTTACATTAGCCAAATTGAGAATTTCGTTATACAGGACGGAAAACCCAATGGCTCAAGATGGGTTAAATAAATACAGATACAAACCTACTTACATTGCCTTTTGGACTTATATGTCAGACTGCCTAAGCGGGGAATCGAACCCACGACCTTTGAAATCAAAAGCCGAGGTTCTACCGCTGAGCCATACTGACACCGCCTTTGCAGTCCTTCAGCGGTAGGACCTTGGCCTTTGATTTCAAAGGTCGTGGGTTCGGTTCCCCACTCAGTTAGTCTTGACATATAGTCGAAAAGGCAGCGTAAATAGGTTTGCATCTGTACAAGAATTTCGTTTGCTTTCTTCGTTCACATTTTGTCATGCAGTAACCGCTGAAGTACACTTACTAAAACTGCAGGGTGCAAATCCTTTTGATTTTTGGTTAACATAAACCCCATTGGCTCGTGACATAACCATCATATAACGCGCATCCCTTTACTGCTACACAGCCCACGGCAACTTGAAGGACTTGCAGTACCTTCCTAAACGACCAAACAGAGCGAATCAAACGCACCACTGTTGGTGACAGTTTGGCTCATTCCCTGCTAATATCCGTGTTGATGCGGCCTGATTGACGTCAACATCGTCAGCGATGAATCCGTTTCGTCAAAACTGTTACCTCGCGCATGCTCAAACCTCCACCCCAGCAAACCACCTCTCAGACATGGTTCGCAATTTGGCATTGCTCTCGCCTGGTCACATCTATTAACCAATCCTGGTCCAATCCATTAGCCACGTCTGGTCACGGTGAAGGTATGACGTATCGAATACTTGCTCAGCTTGTTGAGCTGTGTTGTAGTTTAGGAAGGTACTGAACGGCTGACGCAGCATCACTGCGCACGCGCGACGTCAAGTTTCTAACCTTGGTGCGTGCTGTTCAGTGCTTTAGGAAGGTACAGTTGTTCTTCGTTGCAGTCCAGCTTTTAGTATGTCCAGGCTTTTATAGTAACCTATGGCCCGTGATGGATTTTCCAAGCCATTGCTGCTTGAAATCTTTGGGTCGCAACACGGAAAAGAAACGAATTGCAAAACCCTCCCACGCATTCGTCCTGACCCCAACAAGCCCCAAACCAACAAAAGTACAATGTTATCTCCATGCGTTGATGTGAAAACATTCAGTTGTGCAGGCATTCCCAATTTTTCGCTAGGCTTGAGCAATAATTCTACGGGATTTAACATGGGGAAAACGTTACTAATTAGCTAGACAAACAGTACCTTCCTAAACGAGCGAACAGAACGCACCACTGTTAGAGACAGTTTGGCTCCAAACATGACGTCGCGCGTGCGCAGTAACGTTGCGTCAGCCGTTTAGTACCTTCCGAAACTGCAATCACAGCTCAGCAAAATCAACAAGCTGAACAGAGCCCTCGTTACGTCATACCTTTAACGTGACCAGACGTGGCTAATTGATTGGACCAGGATAGGCTAGTGGATGTAACCAGGCGCGAGCAATGCCAAATTGCAAACCATCTCGGGAGGTGGTTGTGGGTGTTTGCCAGTGGTGGAGCTTTTGAGCATGCGCGAGGTACCGGAAATTCATCCATCACTGACGATGGTTGACATAAGCAAGCCTCATCAACACGCCTTTAGTAAGGAATGAGCTGAACTGTCATCAACAGTGGTTCGTGTTGTTCGGTGGTTTAGGAAGGTACCGAGTATCCACCCAAAACAGATATCACAAGCCGCCATTTTTCTACAAAAGGGTCAGCCTTTGAAGGTAGCGATATTCAACCATGGAAAGGCCGCCGAGGTTAATCCTGTTAGCCAGGTTAATCACACCCGACTAAGGGCGCGTTTACGCAAAGAGACCTTCTCGCTCGCTGAAAGCTATTTGCTAGGCAACCGTTATTTATTTACGATTAATTTCCCGTTTCTATTAAATGATTGCGGTAATATGCAACAAATTAAATGTATTATAAATAACAACACGGATAAAGAACAAAGTGCAACAGTCATTTTAAACATTGCTACAACATTGTTACCATTTCACGCTATTTCCAAAATTTGCTATTCTCGCTGAAAAAACAGCTTCTAGCAGAGATCAAACGACGGTAGAATAAATAGCTACTCGCAGCGAGAATTCAAAATCCAACATGGCGTCCATTTCTGAGTTATCGATTCGAAGACAAACCTTCGAATACCGGTATTCAGGAATGTGTCCGTCGTCTTGTACTGCAGTAAAAATGGTTTTCTTGTCATAAATCGACGCTATCATGTTGCAATCGTCGTACGTCGTGTCGCGAGAGGAGAAAATTTGCGTCCACGTTGTTGCCATGGTTACTACGTATAGACAACTCGAAAGCCGCATTCTCCGACAAAGGCGAGAAGCAGAGCCAGCAGATTTAGTATTGACCAAGTAAAAGCTAGTAAGCGAGAAAATTGTCCTTGCGTAAACGCGCCTTAATAGTTGAAAGTAAATGAAAGCTATAACATTGCTACTCGCGGTAGCAATACTCAAAAGTTGTCATTTTAACACGTTTGAGGTAATATTGTCGGTCATTAACTAGGCTCATTACGCATTTGTGCGGTAATAAGGTAATATTCGGTGTGATTAACTTGGTTAATGGGATTAACCTTGGTGGCCTTTCCCTGGTTTACGATATCTACCTTCAACGCCGACCCTTTTTGGAAACTTGGCGGCTTCTCTTATACCAGTTTTGGATGGATATCACACGTCATAGGACGGAACGTACAAAGGCCACACCATTTATCTACTTTATTTCCGGAGGAATTTACGTCTATAAATTTTCTCAATTTTCACATTTGCCAATGCCCTATTAGCCGTTACCTCAGCCAAATTGACATGGTTTGGTTTATAGGATATACATGCCTAAGTTTTAATCCATTTTTTGCACATTGGCTAACAGATTTTCACTCCTTCGCTCACTCAATCAGCACATCCCCTTCTCTTTTCCATACGTTAATAAACACATGTAAGGACTGTTACATGTGTCTTACATGTATCTTTAAGAATTATCCGCCTGAATAATTACATGTTACATCAGCCAAATGATAATTTTTTCGTTTGCTTTCTTAGTTAACCGTTTGTCATGCAGAAATCCCTGAAGTTTTTACTAAAACATCATTTTTGTTTGGCTCGTGGATGTTTTTATTGTTGCATAACCATCCACCAACATGCATCCCTTTTAGTTCGTCCAGGCTTTTGGGCCATGGTTGATTGTCCCAAGCCATTGTTGCTTTAAATTGTTGGTTCCATAATGGAAAACAAACGAAATTTCATGTTTAGACGGCCAGTTTTTGAGCCCGAACACTTTGACAGATTTTCCGTACCTTCCGTAAATTCTTTGGTTGCGAAATTTCACGACTCCCACGAATTTGTCGACCCCTACAATTTGTCAACCCCTACAAGTCCCAAACCAACAAAAGGACAATGCGCATTATCACCACGCATTCGGTGTAAACTTTCAGCTGCGTAGGCCTCCCAATTTTTCGCTAACATGAGCAATGAGTCTACGGTTTAACATTGTGGAAAACGTTACTACTGCATCTCTCCCCTATGAATAGTGAACACTCAGTTTATTCCTGCTTCTTCCTTACATTTTCCACATATTTGAAAAGATTTTGACTGCATATGGATTTATCCTCAACATGACAATATTATGCTTTCAGTTGCTTACAGTTAACAGACACGTCTGCTAGCGAGGCAACCTCTATCTTCAACAATCAATCTTTGACCAATAGGATTCATACAATCAGAACATCTTACTGGATCTTGTCAAAACCCCCAATTTTCAGCCCTAGCGCCTCAAAATGACAGTTCATCCTGCATGTAACTAATGCTTCTCAAAAACTGGCTTTTGTCGATGAGCCCTGCTTTCGTACCTTGTCCTATAATTGTGTCGATGCAAGACCACTGCAAATGAATAAGTCAAAAACAAATCTTGGGTGGTTTCCGTTACAGAGGACGTGGCCACCCACCCAAGACAAAACTGCCTGGCCGTCCCCAGCTAGTATATCTTAGAGTCGCCCATGGAAAAATGTAAGCATAGAACTGCCATTACGTGGAGTTCCTGGCCAACAGATTAACAGAACCTACAGTGTTCAATTTTTTTTTACTTTCCTGAAAAGTTTCGGTTTTCCAGGTGCATCCAATGGCAATTTCCAGGTATTTACTAGATGTTTTAGTAAGGGAAACCGGCAGCAGCTAATGTTTTTAGTAATATTTGTACGTAAATAATCCAACATCCCAGAAAATAGCTGTTGAGAGACTAGTCCAGACGGGACTAAACGCATTTTCATCAGAGGTATTGGTACCAGCCCAAGATTTGGTTTCAAATACTTGGAACATATTAATGCACAAATTAAAATATTTGCTACTTGTCTATGATTTGATTTCTGATCTGAGAAATCACTAGAACTTACGAATCGGACACAAAAGACATTTTTTTTCAAATTTCCCAGTCTTTTCCCCGATTTTCAAAAAAATTTGTTTCCCTGAAATTTCCCCGAACTTTTGGCTCTTATTTTCAATTTCCCTGAGATTTCTAGGTCCTCCAGGTTTTCCAGGTTTCGTCTAAACCGACCTAGTGGCAATAATGGGTACTAAAACCAAAATTTAATTTTATAAATCTATATAACACGCTATAGGTTGGGCAAGCAAATTCATCATTATGCACTATAATGAAAGAGGGCGGAGCGACCGACAATGGCCAACAAACGGGTGTGGCCTGTCAACAATCAGTAACAATCGAAATACTTGCTTTAATAATGCTACCTCTTAGAGCAGACTTGAAGAGTTTCAAAGTTGGTTCAGTAACAATCACTGCATGCACGACCGGTGTTGGGTTTAAAGCGCTTGGTATCAGAACGGAGAAACGGGCAATTGAGCGTCCTCCATTGAAGAAAAAAAAAAGAAAAAAGACTTCCATAAAAAACAAATCAGCAGGGGTCAAAATGGAGGGGGAGCAGGGATGGAGATATTCAAACCACTCAATAGGGGAATCCGGGTCGGAGACGTGGGAGTCAGTGCGGGACGAGAAAGGGGTTACGGGGAGCGGGGGGGGGGGGGGGAAGAGAATCAACTGGGTAGGCCGCAGTCGGCACCCTTTTAATTCCATACTGCCCACTACAGTATTTCGCTGAGGTATGCGGGAACCAGCTAGACCGGCGTATGTTACGCCGGGGGTACAGCTAGTTTTAGAAAATGCTGTATGCAACGTTTTAGAAGTTTTGTATTTTAAACGCATTTTTAGCCAATAGAAACGTCGATGATTCGATTCCTTGAGGCCGCATTTTTTATTAGTCGAAATACAGCCAAGAAGCACTAATACAATGGTAAGAACAATTTTTTATTAAGAACGTACACAAAGGCCTACACTAAGCTACAATAATAATTACAAACATGATTAAAAACATTTGTACAAAAGGTGGGTCTTTACTTCCCCTCAACAAACGTCGTCCGTACGACGTAAAATGGAGAAAAATATATTTTACACATTTTTTTGATTTAAGAATGAACTTGTTAAATGGCTCACTCAAATTTGATTTAGAACACTTCCTTCCTAAACGTGAAACCAAATTCGTCGCACCTGACCTGCAGCATGCGACCAAGCTCCGGCGGTCCGCAGTAAAACACAGTCACTTTTCCCTTCCTTTGCTCAGCTATTTGTTTAAATACCTAGAAAATAAAATGACAATAAATTTTATGGACAACTGTGCTACTACATGTATGGGACTTTTTACTATCCATGTTGCAAGTCTAGCAGTATGACAGCACCAAAATGACAAAAATTAGCACGTGTACACCTCATCCAGGGCTATCTACAGTACTGGCCGGATCTTGAATGAAAAATAGCATTACGAGACTGGGTTGGCAAAATGCCGCCGAAAGTGCCGCTGATGCGATGAGTTGCCGCATTTTGTCAACCGAGGGCGACACCCACCGTACAAACTGCCAACGAACGTTTTTTTTTTGCAAACGCAGTGAAATAGTTTATGTGGACGAGTGATTTTTTTTAAACAACATTTAAAATTACTCTTAATAAATAATAAAAAATTTGCCACAAAATCTACGTAAAAATTTAAATTATTATTTCGAAAACTGCCACTAGCCGGCAATAGATGTCGCGTCGCAGCGTACAAAGTTGCTACCTCGAACAGACCTCGACGAAATGAACCAGACGTGGCGGCCATTTTGTGTACCGCCTAATATCGTTGTAGAGCGGGCCAGTTAGTTTAGTGGCCATGCCTCACCGGGGAAAGTCATGATAAATGTCCCGCACACACGAAAATTAACATTTCTCGATATTTCAAGGCCATCCCGCAGTGTTCGTCAGGAAATAAATTAGTTTCCAGTACTGGCAGCTACTGATTTCTGCAGTATAAACTGCATGTGTGGTAGGCTTAAGCCGGTAGTGTTTGCAAAGTTGCTTTGGCCCACATTTTATGAGGCAGGGGACAAATTCCATGCCGAGTAAGTTTAACACTACGGAAGTGCTGAATCATGAGATCAGATTGACTAATCGTGTGCGCCAAAACCAAAATCGGACCACCTTACCAAACATGTACGCAAAGACTACAAAACAAGAGAATGAAGGACGAATTCATCCGTTTTAATTTACCCCCAGACAAAGATGGATGAACTGTATAATACCAAAGAATGTTCACCATCGTCTGGTTAAGATCCGTGTTTCCATTGTATCATGATATTGGCAGACAAAACAAAATCAAAAGACCAATTTTAGTACGAGTCTTGGCCTATTTTACACTACGTTACAATGTTTATAGAGTTTTTCACATTAGTTTTACTACGTTGCTCGCCACCAAAGATGCCACTGAACGATCTTCCCCACCAATTCCTGATGGCTACTGATCATTTCAAGCTTTAACATTACCAAAAAAGAAACCAGTTTGTCATCAAACAGTTTAAAGGTGAAATTACGGTTCTATATAAAACTAAAGGACAAACAAGTCGATGCCATCATGGAGCACTTGGTGCACTTGTGTAAGTCAAAGTTGCCACGCGCACTGATCTCTGAAAATAGGCAAATTTCAAAGTTCGATTGCATTGGTGCCAATTTTCGAAAGACAGCCTGTTGGCAACAACACGTCTTCAGGCATTTTAAGATATTTGTAGATCCGACCTACATTGGAGCTCTGATGTAGTGCAAATATGAGTGGGAGGAAGAGACACGGGTGTCTTTTAGCACAACGCATAAAAGGGGTTTAATACAGTACCTAATATTTCGAAGCAAGGCCTAGTTTCATTTTTTTAAAGTAAAAAGCACAAGCCAGTAGCAAGTTACGCTTTGGTCACAACATGGGATGGCAACAGGAAAAATTAGTTGTAGTCGCCAAGAGGAGAAAAACTAAGAAATTTTTCGTTCCCCCGGGGTTTGGCCAGCTAAATTGTTTCTATTGCCTAATTGAAACTTACATTACCTGTTAATTTTAGCATGCTTTCACAAATGCTGTCTTTCCCTAGAGGTTTTTAGGTTGAACAGATCCGTCCAGCTGTGTAACCTAGTGCACATGCGAGAACACACTTCCTATAAAAGCAACGAGTCACGGCTGTAAACCTTTCTCTCTCGAGGTAGGGTGGGTACAGGCAATGCATATTCCCTACTTAAGCAATAGAAACAAAATTTAGCCTGCCCAGCCACGAGGGGCCGGCAATTTCCTGTTTCTATGTCATTTGGAAATATACATTACCTGGTAATTTCAGCATTAACACTAGGCCTCAAAACCGGCAGTAGGTACCACCTTGGCGAGCACCCTAGGGTTACGATCTGGATCCCCAAAAAGTTAAACTTCGCACTTCATTCAGAAAACAGAACAGGTCAATTGGTTCTTTCATAGGATGTGGTGGCCCTGGAAAGTGCCAATTGTTTAGAGATGAGGGTCTTGCTTCTGCTTCATAGTGCTTTATGGGGGGCTGACGAAACACATGGCAGCAACGATGGGTCCCAGACGGTGTAGTCCATTGTGTGGTAATCCCTGAAGAAGTGCAATGACAAGACTAAATTCTCTCCAGGATACTGCTGGGAGGATCTCATGAATCAGATGTGGAAAGCCCATGACTGTTACATGGCCCTCAGTGTGCGGCAACCCTGATGTTGTCGGTGCAGTCGAGGATGCTGTCTTCGTAGGTTAAGTGACAGACGTTATCCAGGTTGCAACCATTCTAGCGAAGGCTTCAAAGTCTCTTTTGTAGGAGAGGAGTTGCTTGCAGCCTCTGTGGAACTAGTTCTGTCCTGTTGATGAAGATACGTTCAGTTCACTGTCACCAATTATGTTCAGAATCACCGGAATGATTGGCTTTAAAAGGTTCGCAAGGCTTCTGGGTTTTTGCACTAAAGCTGATCTCGGGAGTAGGTGAACAGCAGTTAAATTGGGGTCAAAGAAGCAATAGGCATGGTCATCAACAGAGCCTGGACTTCGCTGCAATGAAAGCTTGTGGCTAGTGTCACCAGGAATACTGTCTAGCAAGTGAGGGATATTTGGAGTGCCTCATAGGGTGGTTTCAGAGTCCCAAGACGATTGAGAGGTTTCAATCAGGAAAACGTTGAACAGTTGGACATTCAATTTCAAAGGAATGAGTGAGGATATGCAGAAATCATCGAAGAGGTGGAATTTACCTGCAGCTTTGAAGACCCTTTAAGGCCTTCCTTAAAGAGATCAGTGAAAAAGAGGAGTTCGGGTGGGGGGGAGGATGGTAGATTGGTTTGACTTCTCTAGTTACACCAACAAAACCATCTTTTCCAGTAACTGTCGTACATTTTGTTAAGTCGATTGTCTGATGGCTTTGCTTGATATTCTGATGGCTTTTTCACGAATTCCAGTCTTTTGGACGAGTTTGACAATAGTAGCCACTTGTGCACGTTCAGTGTGGGGGTTCGGGTGAAGGGTTCCATTCCTTTGCGACAGCTGGCCCTGAACGTCTGGTGACTTCTTGGGTAGTCATGAGAGGTTGAGGAAATCTGCTGCCAATGGCCAATTCAAAGTGATTAACAAGGAAGATTCTCTGATGATTCGATCTTCTGGAGGACCCGAGGTAGAAGCTTGAATGGCGTGAAGAGCTACCCGTAGAGGTTCTGCCGAGCGAAGGTCAGTGCGTCCACTGTCCAAGCTTGATCGTTGGGAATTGGACTGATGAATTGGGGAAGTCTGGCATTGAGCCTTGTGGCAAACCAGGTCTTGCATCAGTACCCCATATGTTGAGATTTGCAAATGGATTTCTTCAGGTTCCATTCTCCTGAGGGAGGCTTTTGGCGAGAGTGAGCCCACAATGACGTTCGGATTGTCTGAAATGTGAAGGGGCAGGATCGTGGTTTTGAGCCGAATGCATAGGTGCAAGATTGCCGAGGTGATGTGTAGGTGACGGGATCTTCTACCGCCTTCCTTCCATATGTAAGCAATGCTGTTATGTTGCCTGCTTGTAATTGGACGATCTTTCCTGAGACATGGTGACGAAAAGGGCGTAGTGCATAGAGTACAGCCTTAAGTTCAAGATGTTGATGTGGTCCTGATCAAGGGATGTCAAGTAGCCTGAAACTTCGTGATGAGCTGCGAGCTCTCCAGCCTTCCAAGGAGGTGTTGGTAAGAAGGAGATCTGGTAGGGGCTCGTGAAGAGGAACTGATTGTGAAAGGGTCTGGACGTCGGACCACCACAGGAGAGTTTCGTGTGGGGTGTATAAAGTGTTGCAATGCTGATGTAACCTTCCCCAGGTGTCTATGCATTAGCGGTGGAAGGGTCTGGTCATCCATCTGCTGTAGGGGTCAAGATTGGCCATGGAATCCATTTTCCCTACGAGGGAATGAGTTCCAAAAGGGAGTGATTTGAGTTAAGACTACTTCTGTCCTTTCTGAAGGCGTAACTTGCAGATACGCGGTACAAAGATGAAGTCTTGAGCTGGGTTGATTTTTTCAGATTTATGCCAAAAGCCGATTTGATTGAGGAGAGATGAGAATCTTGGTTGTGGACGAGTTGGGATGGATCTTTATAGTTTACCTGCCTCGTCTAGGTATGCAGCTCCTGGAACCTACTTGTGATGATGGTGGGCCAAGATTGGTTGAGTATGATGATGATGGCTCCTTGGTGAAGAGAGCCTGAACTTTGGATGAAATACTGGTTGAGGCTTTGAGGCACAAATTCCCACGGAGGTGGTGAGGTTATTACGAGACTGGCTGAAAGGGTGGGATGAAAGCCATTGCTGATGATTGAATGGATGAGTTAATTTGATGTCGACGTTTCCAAGCCAGGAGAAAGTGGTGAAGGCATCCCCCGACAGGGAGGCCTGAAAGCCGAGGTGTGCCATTGGTTGTGGCAAGGCTTTCGTTTGTTTCCAGGGGAGGAATAGCAGCTGCGGTGATCGGGAGTTGAGTTGTGGTTGTTTGATCTTCCTTTGCCGTGGTTTGAAGATTAGCCACGAAAGGACTGGTTTGTGTTACTCCAGTTTGAACATGTCACCTAACCGATTGGAGTTATTACGGTGGTTTCGTTGTGGCCAGTTGTTGCCGTTGGGGTGAGAGAAGGGATAAGAATTCTGGTTTTTGAAAAAGGACTTCGGCTTCTGTTTGGTTTGGTCTTTTGGCTTTCTGGAGACATGGGGTGCGAGCTTTGGGAGTAGTCACAGAAAGTGTCAGCTCATGGATTGGCTGGCTATGCAGTTCAGGTCTTATAGAATCGTTGAAATTGTAAAGCAGCTTCTCGGAGAAGAAATGAGTTGAATAGAGCTTTTAGTTAGGCAGTTGATTGAATTATAAGTGGCGAAAGAAGTTTTCTTGAAGAGCTAGTCAATCAGGAAGTAAAGATGTTTTGCCTCTCTAATAGGGTTATTGGCCCATGGATAGCCTACCCCCGAGTTGATCGAAGCTGGGAATCTAGGGCGTTTTAAGCGAGGTCTTAAAAAGGTGGATCTATCACAATTTATGAAATGTTTTTAATCCTAATTGTATTTTATTTTGGTTTAAACTTAATAACTTATAATTGTAAGTGGAATGACAATTTCCCTTCCTATTTCTTTTTTGTTTTATTATTTTTTTTTATTTTTATTTTTAGTAATTTTATTATTTTTATTATCGTATTAAGATTGACAATTGGTTTTGCCCAAGCTTTAAACTACGATGCATTTATTATTACTTTTTTTAAACATTGACAATGATACCCGGCTTTTCCCCTCATTTGTCCCTCACGTTTGGCGATGCCATCGGGGACCTTTGTGTCCCTGGTAGGTCTAACCTTGGTGGTAAGGCATTCGTGACCCCAACCCAATACCATCAACCCATCCTCTGCAGCCGAGCCATCGTATTTGTTTTAACTTTTCAACTGTCTTAACTTTTGTAATTTTTAAATTCGGATGACCGTGACCGCCAGGTCCTTGCCATTCCGGTTGTGTTTTCAACGAACCTATTATTATGAATCTCGTGTCAACTTTTTCAGAAAGTGCAAGGACGGCGGTGCTTAAAACAGCTTGCAACGCAGCACGAAGGTCAAGACGAAGGATTTTATCGTTCTCCTTCAAGATGGCTGAGGGTACCTCGACTTTCTTGGAAATTAGTAGTGCTATCCCTAAATCCATTTTAGCCTCAGCAGTCAGGAATTCCGATTGAGGGTAGATTTCGAAGTGTTGGGGATTTGCAGAGCCTTCACCGAAAGCCCTTAAAGAACCATCTTTCACGGCCGGGCTGGGAAGGAGTGTCCTTGTCAAGCATTAGAGGTTTGCCTTTTCCGAGTGTAATCCGTTGGTTGTGAAGGAGTGTTGTCAGTAAGAGTTGTAGATTGGCCTAAAACAGCTCGACGTTCAACGTTACGATCGCAAAGGCCGAAGCCAGTGGAAAGCCTTGTTCTTGACTGGTTCAGCGTCACTTGAAGGTTTGTACAGGAAACAGCTCAGGATGTCGTCTTCAGGAGTTTTGAAAGTGGGATGCTGAAGTGTCCTGGTCATCATCCAGTATTCATCAGAACGGGCGTGACATTTTGAGTCTTTGTCTTGGCATTGGAGACTTTGAGGGAAGTTCGGACGAACAATGTGAATTCCGATTTCTGCTGTGTGTTATGGGCCACCAGTGTAGATTAGATTAAGGCTTTTCTCCCCTCTTGGACTTTTTCTATTACAGACCATTAAAAATATACAGGCTGTCAGCTCGAGTTCAGTGGCGTGGCTACACCTCATGGTTTCACTCAAAATCGTAATGACGAAGTTACAGTGTACATTTGTACAAGATACACTGCTTGATCACACTGCAAGTTTTAGTTTCTTCCAGAAAATGCCAAAGATTACAACCAAATTTTCTGCCTAAAAATACATGTAGAGTCTAGAAAACTGGTGCCCAATTTTAATTAAAAGCTTTTACCATGTGTGTATCAGACTGTTTGGGACATTAATAAAGTGCTGAATTATTTTCTTTTACTTATAAATATATATTTGACATGACACATTACAAGTTTGTTACGCATAAAATACCAAATAAAATCCCAGAAACATGAGCAAGTTACTTTTCATATGTTCCCAAATTCAGAGTTTATCACAGTTCATTTTAAAACCAAGTTCGTTCTTACAAACTTAACAGCAAACAAGGCAGTAGAGCATGCATAGCATCAGGTTTAACTATCACCCACCAGCTGTCACCACAATACAACTAGGGCTGCTGCCATTACATGCCGACATTGACATACAATAGGAGCGTGAGAATATCTGGGGTGGAAGGGGGAGGCATAGTTTCCGAGGTTGGAGGGGGTGTGAGCAACCACACATACATTGACTCTCCCTCCAACAGAGGCCCTCCTTCCTTACCTTTTTATTCCTCCCCTTCTCCCTTTCTTTTTTGTACCGAATCAAAAGTTTTTTCCTCAGGTCATTTAATCTAGGATTATTAGTTTGGGAGGATGCGTCATTCTCAGCGTTGGATGTATTAGTGGCGTGAAAAGCGATTTCGCGCACTACTAGCGCTTTCTTCAAAACGTCAGCATCACGAGGCAGAAAAAATGGCGGCAACGAAGCGATACTCGTCCGGTTCTTCTAGCTGGGATTTTGTAATGGCCACCTACTATTTTCGATGTTATCGGCTAGGGTTAATTTGCCACTGATTACTAAAAAAGAAAAAATAAGGAACGAATGGCACTGCACACTGAATTTAAACCCTAAACGAATAGTTTGTCTTGAAAGAGGCTCGAGCTCTTATAGACCTGCCGAGCGTAAGCCAAGAGGGGCAGCTATGCTGGCTTCCCTGCAAGATTGAGCCCAAACGTCCGCAGCTCAGCGGCCCTCCTAGTGAGGTTTTTCAATATCAATGCCAATGGTCGTTCTTCATTGCTGCCGCATTCTCCGCTGTCTTGAATCTCGCGCTATCGTACCAAAAGTCTTCTCACGCGAGTTGTACAGCCAATGAAGGCTGTCGTTTTAAAGCCGCATCCTCCCCAACAACTAATAATCCTAGACTTACGAGCTGTACCCCCGGTATAACAGGCCGGTGGAGATGGTTCCCGCACGCACGTACAAAATTCTTTATTGTGCAACGTGAATGTAAATGGCCGCCGACCACCCTTCTCTTGTCTTTCCATCTCACCCCCCCCCCAGCAAAACCTTGCACTCCCGCATTTCCCATTGTGTCAGTTTCCTTCTGCAGTCTCCAGTTCCCCATCCTCTACACCCCCTGCATTCCCCACTGTGTGGTCGATTTCCTCCCTGCAGCCCCTTTTATTCCTCCTCTGCCCATTGTAAATAGCTAGACATTATGATAAACAGTTATGAAGTTTAAGTTGCATAAATTCACCTTAACATTGCTAGCAGCTTGCTTTGTCCCTTTGAAGCTTATTTAGCAATCATCTTACCTCAAAACAAAACACTGAATTTGGTGGAAGTTGTATTTTATACAGAACCCGTTCACCTTTATCAGAATTCAGAAGCAGCCGATACCCAACAATCCGTCGTTACATCATTGGCTCACAAGCTCCAATTTCGTGACACTTCATCGTCCAATATTTTAACTTTACATCCTACAACTGCTCACACAATAGCTTACCTTATTCCAGTTGGGTCTCCCAGCTTGAGTTCGGGTCTTTAGACCCGTGATGAGATCCCTTTTCTCCCGCTCATGCAAGAGATCAAGGGCGAGTTGCAGACCCAGGGCTTTCATGTCTGCCCTTTGAAGTGCTGATGTAATGTACATGTGCATGTCAAGAAATCGTTCCATGGCACCACCAAGCTCAGCCTGCTCAATTTCTAACTGTGACAGAAGGTTCACAAACCATTCGAAGGAACGCTGGTCTCGATTGATCCAGAAAAAGTCTACCTTCTTTAAGTTCATCACTGAACGTGGAATGTCACCTGTCCAAGCATATGTACAGCGAGGACACGTATGGCGCTCAGCCCAATAGCGACGCATGATACTCTGCAAGATGGATGCAAAAGGAGTGACTCCAATGCCAGTAGCCACGAGGACTGCGTGCTGAGCACGGAAGATATGGCTAGATGGCGCTCCAAATGGGCCGTCCACATAAACCTGTAATGATACACAAATTATTAGTTAACTTGTAGCATCATGATAAATATAAGTTTGCAAATACAAATGGAAAGCCAGTGCACATGAAAAACAATTTGCGGCGTTTCGAAGCAATCCCCCGCTCTGTTATAAGCAATAAGATCAGGCTAAGACGCTTAAGACACGTAAAAACACTAAACCATAAAAAAGGAAAAAATTCAAGCACAATAAAATGGACCCAAGGCAACCTAAGGCGAAAGGTCAGATTCCATACTGGCAGTTTATTAAGCTGCCTTTGGTTATTTTATTTTTATTATTGTGCTTGGAGTTTACGGATTTTACGGTTTTACTGACTTAAAGGACTTCTTGGCCATCTAAAAGACTTCTTAGCCATCTTTCATTGCTTGATGGCGAAGCGGGGATTACTTCGAAAAGTCAATTGTTAATTTCATATGCACCATACTGGCTTCCCATTTTTAATCGTTAATTCTTAGTGCTTATACTATTTCACTTAAAAGGACATAAATCCTTCCGGTATATTGTGCGACCCGTTGAGACTAGCATTTGCAACATTTACAGAGGTTAGAGTTAATGTCGCAAAATCATCTTGCACTCAAAAAACAAGAAAATGACTTGGCAACATTTACATACGTTTGAACTAATGTCGCAAAACGTAAGTCATGCAGGAAAGCCAACAGGGATTTATGTCCCTTTAACTTTCATTTATACTTAAGGATTAAAAATGCAAAGGAACTAGGTTATCTATTTCATTCAATAAGTTACATTCGCCATAATTACTGCAATGCAAGTCCATAATCTCATTTATGGACTCTTAGACCGACGAGTCGTTTGCGTCAGTTTGTGGGGGAGTGGGCAGGAAGGACACACAGCGTCATTTCCCCGTGTTTCACGCTAGCCAGGTCGCTTGTGTTTTTTCGAAGCTTTTCGGAGTGATAGAACTTCGATAAAAGGCTGCAGGGATAGAATGACATTCTGGGAAGGTATGTAATTCATTTTCAGCGTTTGTAGTTTAAGAATTGTTTAAAACTAGGTAATAGGGTAGCGGTATGAATGAAGGTCATTGCATTTTAGTTTGTGGAGGGAGGGGGGGGGGGGGTAACGCAGCGTGAATGGCTTAGATATTGGCCAGACATAAGAGTTAGCAGGGATGGTATTTCATCGTTCTTTTAAGTAATTAAGTTTTGGGCGTTTTTATTGCGTTAAGTTTTTTTTTTTCACGATGCATTTGGTTGTTGGTGTGTGCGTTCCCGCTCGCGTGATCCGGAAGTGTCAAAAGTGTGGGTTTTTGGCAAAAGTATGGGTTATCGGCAAGAAGTGTGAGGTAACTTGATAACTCACTTTTTGCGATGACGCACACTTCCGGTGTTGGTTAACAGGATTTAACCAACGGAAATTTAGCATGGCGTTGAGTTAGCGTGACGTCACAGCCGTGGTACAAGTACTATTTAAGCCGTTCAAACATGACATTAGGATTACAGTCCTAGGTAAAATTACTTTCTGCATTTGGTATGGTTTCACTGGGTACTATTACATAATGCATTTTAAATGCATGCAACTAAGTTTTAGTCAAGTTTGAAGTTCGCTACATTGACTTCTTACTAGATAAGCTGCTTGCTAACTTCACTAGTGTAACAGTCAGATTTTGAGGCCAAGTGTTGGAAGTTCATTTAACTATTACGCCAAAAAGTGTGCCGGAATATTTAACTATTTGCCACTTATGAAGATTTTGCGATTTGTAGAATGTATACATGTTATTTTTTTTTATATTTTTGCTCTTTTGAACACCTTGGTAATTTATTTTTATTTACGCTAGTTTACTGGATCTTTAAAGTCGCTGCATTGCGTAATCTCAGGAACAACACTTTCAGAACATGCCTCAATATTTTATTAAATTTTTAGAGTGCACTTATATCCCGAGAAATGTGAAAATGTGCACTTATGAGGGCACGTTCACACACTCGGGGTAAACGCAGGTATCCAGATTGTCATCAGTCACCCACCAATAGCAGTACATAGTGAACTACGCACCTTTTGCATCCAACCGGTTTTTTGCCCGGAGCCAGATGGTGTGTAAGAGACCTACAGTTCGCTACATATTTCTATTTATCCGGGTGACTAACAACCCAGATGGACATTTGCCCCGATTGTGAGCACGCCTTAAGATGGGGAAATCTTTTTTAGGGCCTAGTTTTTCTTATGGCCTGCCCTGTAAATTTTGATTTTAATTGCTTTCGATTGAGTTAAGTGACATCACAATGTTGAGTTTTTGCTAATTAAAGAACAAAATTTATATTACCTCCAAAGGTTTTCCCATGAGCCTGCTGAATTCACTAGTAAATGAATCTTGCTTCGGTTGGATGAAAGACTTCTTCCGGACCGACAGCATTTTCACTGGAGTAATGGCACTTTCCTCATCCGGCTCACTCTTGTCGCCATTGCGGGGCACTGGTGCTGGACTGAGTTGAATAGTCATAGGTTTGTGCCTTAAATACTTGAAGCTTTGAGCCATGGAATCTCTGTGGCGTCGGTAGATAGTGCTGCATGCTAAACTGTCCCCGAGCCGACTGCCCCCGTTCGCTTGTATGTCTTGGGCTTGACGCAACGTTCGCTCATCGAAGGCCTTTTCTGATGCTGAACGGGAATGTTCCCGATCTCTACATAGTAAAGGAAACAGAGCTTTAATGTATAAGGGTCACTTATTTTTATATTCCAAAAACTTAAAACAATGAGTCCCTTTATACAAATTTTGCATCGCAGCACGCAGAAATCCAATAGCTGCGTTAGTAATGTATTTGTTAATTGTAGGGTAAAGGATTTATGACAAAACTCCCTGTTAGTGTAGGTTTTGAAGAAGCTAACTGAAGGAAAATCTAACTTCAAAATTTGAACTATAAAAGACCATCAGTGACATATTTAAAAAGAAACCTAACTTACCGAAACCGCTTTGCCCTTTCCTTCACCCTTGCTTCAACATCTGGCATTGATCGAGACGCCGCCAATGGCTTATGAGGCCTTGTTCGCAGAAGACGAACAGGGGATGGAGAACTCGACGGAGGCATGGCGCTTACGTACGAATCGAGATTTGTCTCAGATTCAAAAGACATGTTGTCATAGCCACCTAAGGAATCCTCTGCTATGCGGACAGATTTGTGGGGGACATCCATTAGTGGCAAGACAGTGGGTGATCCCATTTGCGATGTGAGTGCATACCTAGATTAAAAATAATTTGCAAGATACCATTTAAAATCAGTCACATTAGCCAGAGTTTTCCTTCCATTAACTGTTCTAAGTCATGGGTGTAGTGAGAACAATAAATCATTTAATAGTAAAATGTAACCACTTATTGTAAACTAAGTTAAACATAAAACAAAGTTAAGTAAACAAAGTAAACAAAGTAAACAAAGTAAACAAAGTAAACAAAGTTTTTCTTTAGGCGTGTGCCGAATTCTGTCTGTTAGTCTATGAATGCTAAGATGAAATCTCCACGAGCAAAGCGAGACAACGCCAATGCAGCGAGCGACGTGGCTAGTCACCCATTGAAAGTCTACAGAATCTGGCAACACCTAGCACTATCTTGTACTTGCTTGCATCAAGCGAAGGAATGCACAACGGCCTTTCTTTTAGCAAAACAAGCCACAAACTCCTTAATTATTAGTGAAAATTTGATAAGTCCTCGTGCACCTAGGAGCATACTCTAAAGGTTAATATTACTACCGTGAGATGGCGCCGTGGTATTTTCGTTTGCTTTTTAATCCATGATAGCGCCACTTTAAAATGCTTATTACTTATATTTATTAAATATCTTATTCTTTTTGCTTAATTGAATTTGGCAGGTACTACGTTAAGGGTCAAATTAATTTCTAGTTCGATGTTGCGTGAAATTATATAATGTTATGTCGTGAAGATGTTCTTATGAATTTGAAGAATTAAAATTTTTCTGTCTTACAAAAGTTTTGAGCAATTCGTTGAAACTACAGTTGTTGAGCATAGACTCTAAGGTTTAAAAGTTCTGAGAATCTAGACCGTTTAAGTTATCTTAGTTCAAGTTTATAGTCATGTGGTTCAAACTGGTATTCACTTGGTTTGGAGACAAGGACACCAACCACTGGGCTCTTCCTTTGCAGGGCCCAGAAAAGAACTGCCCTCAAAATGCAAGGTATATCAATATTCTCTTCGTATTTCCATATATGTGTTAAATGCATTTTTTAACTATAAAATGCAAATGAATCCCATTTTTCCAGAAAAACTGCAGCAGATAGCGTGGATAACAAGTTCTTTTCGAATTCAGCATGCTTTTTCCAGTCAGGAACAACCATAAAACCTTTTGTTGCAATTTGTGGTGGGTTAAGCTCTTTTTTAGCCTGTATTTACACGTCTATACCACTCACAAAGCTCACGGAGCCTGTAAGTGCAAAATCGTTTAAATCTTTCAAGTACAAATCTTAAATGGAAAATGTAACGGCTTCTTTACAGACGACTCCTTGCGTGATCTATTTCAGACCTCGTGCCTCTGCAATGATCGGAGCACTCCCAGAAATGAAACCCTGCGTTCTTTTCTTAAATGTCTTATCTCGCATCCTATGGCTCAGATCAGGTGGTAGACACTAACCACTGTACAGTCAAGGTCGCACTAGGCTACATCAAAAACTTCCAGTAATGTTAAAAATTAAGCCAGTTCCTCTACACAAGCGTTTTAACAGTAATTGTACTTTTAGGGGTTTTACTGCAAGCATCATGGTTACAGCACTAACCAACTGCCATTTACAGAATAGTAATGACGGAGGCACGGAAAGCGAGGGAGAAGGATGAAACACTGCAACATTTTGTTTATTACAAGTTTTGTAAAAACAAATGATTATGCCACTTTTACTCTGAAGGTAGCCCTCATCAGTCCACACATTTCAAGCCTATCCCCATGTCCGTGCCACATTACTCAGCTTAACATAAGCCGAAACAAATGATTTTCCCGTTTTGGTCAGCTTTAGTTGGGGAGGGAGGACTGGCTCTCGCCCCTTCCCTTTATACAAACTTCAAATAATTTTTTTTTAAGAACTCAAACCAAATGTTTAGACGTTTTGAAAGCTAGCAACACTTGCACCAAGTTAACGATTATTCACGGTTAGTAAGATACATTAAGCATTTTAACTGAAAAACTTGCACAAAAGCAAAAGACATAAGCCACAATCAAGAATGACTGCAGAACAATTTTAAATAATTTTAATGACAATAGTATTTTCTGACTGCATCCCTAATTGCCCAAATACCTGTAGTTAGCAAAATACCAGTCTCAGGGCAACAGAATTGATTAATTTTGACAAAAACCCCAAATTAAATTTTAATGGCCGTTAAAACAAACCCTAGCCTTCATTCACACTTCAAACGTGCCTTAGGAAGGAAGGTTTCATTATGGGAAAAGGCTTTATACTAGCAAAACATTCCGTAATTATACGTCGCGGGTGGATTTTCCGTTGGGGGGAGGAGAGCAGATGTTTCACAAAGCCCGTTTAACATGCTTTTAAATTCTTTGGGGGGGGGGGGGGGAGGAGAATTTTGACGGGGAGGAAGTCCTAGGGGCACATAATCAAGAGCCCAGCCATAATTTATTTACCCAAAGAAGTGCAAAAGCATGGTTAGGACATTTTGTTCAAGTGTGGTAAGTCTCAGAAAGTTGAAGTCTTGCAAGATTCCGGTGACAGAGGATGCATAACAGTCAATATGGCTGCCAGTGTTTTGTACTTATCACTTAGTCAGGGTAGCTTTTGTTCCCTTAGTCAGGGTAGCTTTTGTTCCCGTGCGCATTTTGAGCCCAACCACAAGTCCGTGAGAACTCTGAAAACGGGCATAATCAACTCACTAGTACAAATGGAAAGGTTATTGTCATCTTTTGTTTCACCGTCCTCGTGTTGTTGGTTCAAGATATCCAGTGCTTGAACATCGTATCACTTATGTATTAGCCGCGTTCAGTGGGGTAAAGCCCTTTATTAGATTTTCCGCAATTTGCTCACTTCCACAACAATAACACTAAATTGCTTCTTTTGGATACGCTTTAGATTCTTTGATCAGTGCCACACGACTACGTTGAATGTGCCAGCCTCTTGACGATTGCAAGCAAGATCAGGCACCTTTGTTGCTTCTACACTGCCATCGTTGCTGGTGTTATTAGTGTCTCTGGACAGAAAGCTGCACACTATCTCACTTTTACGTGGACATCTCAGGCCTTACTGGATTCACTTTGCAAATAACGTGATACCTGTGAATCGTGAAGCTGCGTAAGTATTTACCATCTGCTTTAGTGCCATTTCAACTGGTACCCTAGAGAAAATACTATGACCTTTTAAGCCTAGACTGCCTTGAGAAAATGGCAATTCCACTTGGGAGGAATTAAGTTCCTTGGTTCAGCAGTTCATCCGTTGAGCTACTTCAGCCTCATGCCGGAGACAAACCCGATATTTTCTCCAGGGTATCAGAGGAACTTGGACGGGATCTGGTCAAGGGTTTACCGAGGTACCATGATCTTATAAGGTCCAACTTGACTGCAGCATTTGCATAGCAGGTAAAAGTAAAAAATTTCAAAAGATCATGATAAGAATAAAAAATGCCAACGATTTCTTAGCCAGCTTGGCCATTGAGCAGAGACGCTTACTGTGTTGGAGAAACTTATCTGTGCAATGTATGGGCACCACCAAGGATGCTCCTGTGAGAGTCAGATAGGCATCTGACAGGCAGTCTTAAGCGCTACACAAAGTTAAGAGGTGACCAGGGCTGAACTGGTATTAAGTCAGGGTGGCGATCGCCACCTGGGCTATGGCATTTCGCAGCCTAGCATGGCCTGTTGCCTGCCGAGTGCCTGTCCACTAAGCGGACTGACAGCAGCAAGAATGGCCAGTACCATGTTATTGCCACCTGTCCTGTGTCCTAGTAGGTCCGTATCTGGGGATGATCCAGTAAAGCTGCCTCCATCCAAACCTGCTCTGATCCCAAAAGAGTAAGAAAAAAGCAAGGGTCATGGTTCTGACAGCGAGCCAGTTGTGATACACTTGGGGTACCACTTAACATAGCAGGTACCACAACGCGGTACGGAGGTTAAAAATCCATATAACCCAACCAGTCGCACCATACAGAGTTTAGATCAAAGATTTGAATAAAAGTAGGTAAAAATCGTTTTAACCTAATCAGTCTTGCTTATATTTCATCGTGCTAGTCCAGTTACAAATTTTATTAAAGAACATTTTCTACTAAACAATATGGATTAAAATATGGACAAACATTAATATATCCATATATTAATAAACCCTGTATTACACATTTATTACTCACTTGAAAATGCAACGTATTCTTGGGTACGTATTCTTTCGAAAGTTTTATGGTTTTTTAAATTTAACTATACACCGATTTTACACGTTCAAATGCACTTTACTCGAAAAAGAATCGGTAAAGGCGATAGATCTACGCTAATTTTTGTTGACATTCCAATACACCAAATTGATCGCTGAGAGTTTTCCAATGGTGAAAAATGAAAGACCGCTCACACCCTAACCTAGTTTTAATTATACACTGCACCTGCAAAAGCAGCTAACCCTGAAAACGGATGGCGCTCCAGCGTCGAACAAAGCTGCAGCTGCTTGTGGGCAGCATACAGAAGCCCCAGTGAGAAATATTCATACACAATGACCCACAGTTGATCACCATCTAGAGACTTGCAAATAAACTTTACCACAAATTCTCAACTTTGGTCAATACTAGGGTACGTGGAACAAGCAAGTTAGGATCACCACTTACTTCCAGCTCGACCAGAGCCACCGAGCTACCCGTGTGCCCCCCTGAAGACTGACGGACCAAGTACCTTTGTTACACTTAGTTCGACTAGAATTAAAATTATATTCTCACATCCGCAGTGAGAAGTTAAGCAGCACAACAGCACAGCAGCCATACTGATGAAACCGTACATCCCCTCTACCAGAGGAATTTTTCACGAGTCAATTTTTTTGAGAGGCGGCGTACACAAAGTGTACTAACAACATTTTTGCACTCGCTGGGGTTAATAAATTTGGCCGAGCTTTCAGACTAATCCATGTACACTTGGGGCTTTTGTTTAGCGTGGTGGGTAGAGAGGTGCCATTGTAAAGCCCACATATTTAGTAGGTAACGATTGAGAAGGTGTTGCCAACTTCAGACAAATGGTCAAGGGCCGAGCAACTCTGTTAGTGCTTAGTTATTTGTTGACAGCATTTACATTTAGTTTTGTTTTTACAACTGTCTGGACTGAGGTCTTTAAGTTAGGCAGAAAGGGCAAGAGAAGTGATCCCACATTGTCCGAGCTAGCAGTTTTCAATATTCAAAGATAGAAACATTCAGCCTTAAGATTTAAAGTTGGGAAGTTGAATTCTTTTTTAAATGTTTTATAAACTTATGCGTTTACTTTCAGCTTACTTATCAGGTACTCCATTGGGTGTCTGATGTTGCGATCTTTTAAGGGTAGCCATCCTCTGCATTGAAGGGGTGCAAGGGGCAGTGACAGACAGTTTCTGCCTTTGTTTCTCCACGTAGTCATACAAACGATTTGTCCATTCTCCAACAGCTCGTATGTGCAGCCAGAGAAAATCTGAAAGGTTCAGGCAGTTTATTAGCTATGCATTATAATAAGGAAAAAAGATTTAAGACATTCATCGTGACAATAATATTGAGCGACAAAGCATCGCGTGACCATTCAAAGCTCACCAAAGTATCACGGAGGGCATCTCGTGATCACGCAGCAAAACATTCCATAGCATTTTTTAATTTACAGAGCTAGCACTAACCACCACCCCCCCCCCCCCCAAGTTTCATTTTAAGTTAAAGTTCTCATTTAAAAGCATAATTTCGAGTAATTCATTATAATGTGACCGCCACCCACCCCACGACGTTAACTGCATTATAAAGTTCCACTTAATTTCGTGATGTTTACAAGGCCAGTTTTTGAGCCCCAATAGTTTGATACATTTTACGTACTTCCGTAAGCATAAACTACACATTCAAGTAAAACATTTGGGATAGAGGTTGATCTCAGATTGCTCCATTAAAAATTTCATTAAAACAATACAATTCAGAAAGTCACTACCTACATCGAGCCAATACTTCAACATTTATAATTTTGAAAAATAAGATTCACATAAAAGGATAGTTAAAATGGTAGCATCCCATTCAACCATGCTGCCGCAATTCGTCACAGGTGGAGGGGGGGGGGGGTTTAGTAACATTGGAGCGAATTCTTGGAGCGAATTATTGAAATGTATGGTTTTAAATGTCTTTGTTTTAAGTACTTATGGGTTTTTAAAGAACTTTATAATGCAGTTATTAATGTTTGGGGAACAATCCTAGTCGAACTATTGGAATAGTAATTTATACTTTTCAATGAGAACTTGAAAATGCTAGCTTTGCAAATTAGAAAAGTTCTACGAAATGCTAGCTTAGTAATTTTTAAGTGCTATGAGATGATCTGCGACAAGATGTCCTCTAATGAAATGCCATCCGCGACACTTTTTGGTATGCTAAGAGTTGTCACGCGCAATGATTTATCATGCAATGAAACGTAACACCAGGAAAAAAAAAATACCTAAAACTTTACATCAACGCATTTGTATGAATGAAGTGACAATTTAACGGTGCGTAGGAACTAAGTACAGTATTTTGTTAAAAACAAGGCCGACCCTAGGAATGTACCGCTGAGAATCCCCCCCCCCAACCCCCTCCAAATTTGAGAATTGCGATAAGTCCCTAGCGTGGAATGGTATTTAATGAAGTTCGTGGCATTACTTGCAAACCTGGAATCTAGAAACAAGACCAAAAGCTATTTGGAGAAGCATGTAAGCCTTGTAAGCCAGTTTTTCTCAGTAATGCAAAGCTCTATGACAAGAATTTTATCCACAAATGAAGGAAACACACATTTGATTTTACTGCCAAAAAACTTCCACTAGAGCCTGGTTTCCAATTCACAGTTATTTGCTTTGTGAAATTAATTATGTCGGATGATTAATTTATGAGCTTCGACCGTTTGACCGATTTTCCGTACTTCTCGTAATGCTACGAAAAAACTGTTTAATTTCAACTCACCTTCCTGCTCTGGTGCACTGCTGAGTGTGAAAGGATGCCACTCGGAACTTGCAATAGCCGGAATGCGCACGAAGATGTAGTCTCCTGGATGATAAACAAACGACTGAGGTCTTTTGATGACCAGGTGGGTCACTCTGGATGGTAGAAGGACCCCCTCCGTGATGATGGTCCGGCCATGACCAGTGCCCACACGGATAAGCCGGACAAACCGTTCCACGATGTAAATGGCTGCAGGTACAACAAACCACTTCCAAAAGTTGGGTGCGTGAAGGATCAAGAGAATCCAAAACACCACGAACAATTGATGGGTCCAGTAGAACACCTAGGGTGAGAAACAGTTGGATGTTAGGAAAATATCAGCATTTAGGGCATAATGACTTGTGCACTACAGCCAACTACAGGATTTTAACCTCGACTTATACACAAGTTATTTCTTGCAACCCAAAAATTTTGTAGTCCTTTTTCGCTAAGCTCGGCTCACAGTGGTCTCACGGACTTGAGTTGGGCTCTAAAGCCTTTTAGTCCTGAACCCTGCGTTTCAAGTCATAGAAGATGACCATGGGAGGATCAGCTACCTGCAGTATGAGGAATAAGACAGGCACCTTACATTACCGTAAACGATAAGTTAAGCTGTCACATTCTGTGGTAAATTTTGGCAGCGCACAAATAATCGCTGATTCTATCTTCACTTTTTAAAATTTAGGTTCAATTTTATACACAGTTATTACATTAACCGAGGTTTAATGCTTCACTTAAGAAATTTGAACATGCACCATAGGCTAGATAAAAGTAATTCCAGACGTTCACTTTTTACTTTTGTCTGTGAGGTTGATAGATATCTAGCTTACGTAGTTAGCATAGCACTAAAGAATATCGTGTTCAGTAGTGTTGCAATCAAAAAGGTACCTTGTCAAATACTAATTAAGCGAGACAATCAGATTTGACAAGCTGAGGGAAGATACAAGGTTTCAAGAAATTCAACATTTTGTAATTCATAACCTTTACTAACCATTTTAGATTATATTTTATAATAAACCCCTTAAGTTAACAAATTAAGCTGAACATTTCTTCCCCTACGAAGACTTCCACTTTTTTTTGTTCCGTCACTGGAATCTCGGTCCACAAATTTGTGTGTTTAACTGACTTTCACAGTTGTATACTTTAGGGTCTTCTACAGTGAATCGACAATCGCATCTCACTTAACATGCATACCGCATTGAAAGGTTTCATACATTTTGTGAAAGCTAACTACATGAAGCCAACTAAGCACACTAAACCAGTAATCACTCGCATTAAAAGAAACTAAACTCGTCACGTGGCGACAGTTTTCGTCCTGGAAAGAGTTACTAGTTTTAGTCAAAAAACCTAAAAATGCCCCGATTTGGGCAAATTTTGGGGGCAATAATTGTCAAAATTATTTCTAATGGGTTTAAAATCTGGCCACTTTTTGTAAGTTATGCATAACCGTAACTAGTCCGACCCTTTTTACCCTGGCATTTATACCAGCTATGGGACCTCTGGTCTATTCTGGACAACCTTCGCCAGCCTTCATTTAAACGCTGGTTTTTCCCTCACCATACAGGAAGTCTCATCTAAAATATTTTAAATTAAAACCCAACAACCCATTTTTGTGCCTAGCTTTGGGCACACTTACCAGAGGCAAAAGGGTTGACATGCGTCAAGTCTGTATGTATATGAAACTAGTGATGCCTAATGCTTTTCCGGGCATGTGGCTGCATTGTTGGTACACTATGGAGTGGATAGTTTAAAGGTGCAATTAAAATTTAAAGGCAACAGGAAGCACACCGACTTTAAGCCAAAGAAGGTAATTGTATTAACGTATTTAATAATGTGAATACCTACTTATTTTATGAGGATGCGAGCATGGGGGACTTAAGGAAACAAATTCTTGGACTTTTGTTTTCAACCATACCTCAAATTTCCCATTCTTCCTGACACATCGCAGGGAGCACAGGACCATAATCAGAAGCACAAGGACGAGAAGATCACCGGTAATGGTAGCCCATCCTGGTACCAAACCAAACATTCCTGGTTTGGTCGTGAAAAGCCACTCCACCACTGTAAAGATTGGCTTTGGCTTGTCCGTCGTTTCTTCAGATGTTTCATCAGATTCCAAAGACTCTGATGTCTTTGAAGTTTCATTCAAGAAATTGGGTACTGTAGTATTGGAAAATATAATGATCGGTGGGGGCACAGTCGTCGTTACTACTGGGCTACTGCATATGTCAATACCAGCAGCCAGAATATCTGTAAATATAAGTATACAAGTTATAGACACAAAACTAAAAATACCAGGGCGACCTGGTTTATTTTAGTTTTTGTTTGCCTAAACGAAAATATACATTACCTTGTTTTACATAGCAGTTCTTCCCCCCCCCCCCCCCCTTGGAGTTGGCTTCCCTGCCAGTCAACTCACTGCGCACGACACTGGCTCTCGTAACTGGCCGTCTATATAAGCGGTCCGCAGCATCTTTCTTCCAACCCATATGAACCTAGTTCATCAGTGGGGAGGCTTGGGCAGGTAAAAGGTAACATTTTCGTTTAGGCAAACAAAAACTAAAATCTACCAGGTGGCCTTGGTATTTTAGTCTTTATTGCCACGAAACATAATTACCTTATTTTACATAGCAGACGTCACATAAGGCGGCGGGCTAGGTTCGGAGTACCTGCGTTACGAGCCGGCACCCCCACGGAACGTGTCCTGGGGAAGACAACCAAAAGAACCTCAATCCCAGACCCCGGAACCACAGTTCCATGGGGCGAGCAAGAGGAACAGCAAGATGCCGGGAGAGGTGTATTAAGGATCCTCACCCTGGGGCAACGTTGAGATGCTAAAAACGGAAGCCATCTCACCATGGGTCAGGAAGGAATGATGACCGGAAAAAGGAACACGGTGCTGAAGGATGGATCGCAGAAACCATAGCGTAGGCTGCAGAAAGAAGGTTCGAAGTTCGGAGGAGGAATCCACATGATAGGGAGCCGTGCACTGGAAAGTCCAAGACGACAGATGAGGTTGAGGAATCCGATAGGGAAGTGACTACAAATCGGTTGCAGAGCGTAACTATGCGTGTAGTTATGGAAGTGTCGGTGAAGCCCGTAGCACACCGGAAAGCACATGGAGAAGGAATAATCCGGATAGGAACGCAGGGGTCGGAGAGGGTTGTGGTAGAACCAGAAGAGCATGTCGAGAGACGGAACACTGGAAGCAACATGGAATTCGAAGAGGATGGCACGGGACAGGAATTCAGAAGGCAGCCAGTCGGAACACGGGAACCGTTGTGGAGAAAGCTTGCCCAGAGTGAACTTGTGGAATGGACAGAAAAATTATGCCATTCTGAAAGACCGGAGAAGTCTTTAAGTATGGTACAGGAAGGTCTGCACGGTATGTCTTAGAGCCTCTCGCGTAGAGGGAGTATACTCGGAAGCTTGGCGTAGTAGCACAAACATAGTCCGGGACAGCGCTAGAAATGGAACAGGAACCGGCCGGTCATAGGAACGAAGGTTCGCGGGAACACTGATGGGAGAAGAATACAGCGTTCCACTGATTACGGAGAATAGCATCAATGTGTACACTGGCAATAGCGCAAAGGCCACAAGGCGTTAGTGGCATGCTGAGTGGTCAAGGGAGTCCTGACCAGGAGGATAATGATCCGGGAACGGAAACAAACAGTACCGAGCCGGCCGTGGCCTGAACACCAAGGATTGGTTCATCGAAAGCTGAAGTAGTGCTCAGGCGACTATTAGGTGTGAATGGAACAGGAGGCATCATGGTGCAGACCAGGCTGTGCGATGAGGCTGTGACACACAACCGAAGGCTTGAAAGGGAGGTCTCGGTCCTAGAGGACAAGAGCGGAAGGTGTATTGAACAGTATGTAGCGCAGGCCTAGAGTGTTGCAAGGCAAAGCGTTCCGCTGCGAAAGGTGGAATCGACGGGAAGGAGAACAGCTTGACTGTGTTACACCGGAGTGGTTGAGAGATTTCTGGTCCTGAGACGAGGAACCGGAGGTGAGATGAAGAGAAAAGGGTACCGTCCCGGTAGCAAGCCTGGGCTCGAGCCTTGGGCAGTGTTTGTCCTTGAGGAAGGGCAGTGCAAGGGTATATAAACAGAACGATAGTCCCCGTCAAAGTAGGGTGGAAAGGACATTCCAGAGGAGTGGTGAGCTGAGTTGTGCGTATCGATGAAGGGAGTCGGTCCGGAAGGTAGGGCTTGTTACCAGAACTGGAGGCGCAGTACGCATGGGAGGACATTTTGTAGGAGGTATTCGACAAGGCAGGTGGATAGGAAGATGCGGTATGTAAAGGGCTCCGAGCTGGGTGTCGGGCCCGACCTGGTTGGTAATCAGAAGAGGCGTTGAAAATTCGGGCCAAGGGGGGAGGGGCAAGGGCGGAACAGGAATCCAGCTGATCCTCGTTGGGAACTGGCGAATGTACCGCCAAGGCCAACACCAGATTCTGCAAGAAGTAGAGTGAACTCCATCGGGGAGAACCAGGCCCGGACAGGCAGCGTGGGCCCGGAATCCAAAGCTTTTAAAAGCTTGAAGAAAGGAAGCTGGTAGTTACAAGTTTTGGGCCTGGCGACCTGGAGGGTCGGATGAGGGCAGATGGTAATGTAGCTATGTTCTTGTTGAGAGAAGGTCCGCAAGCTCCTATCCTAGTCCATATGGCCTCCCTTCTTCCACTGACAAGGCGATAGTTGATGACTGAAACGGTACGAAGCGGAGCGGAAAGTAACGTGAGGGGAACCGGGGGCACAGTTTCAAAATTCTTCCATCAAGACAGGAATCAGGAAAAGTGTTGAACCAGAGGAATGGCGATGAGCTTGATGAAGACAACGAAGGTTAATCAGGAATGGATGTGAATGAAGCAGCCCAGTGATCGAAGTGCACACCGTGGGCAGAGATCTTTGAGACACTGATATGATGTAGCTGTAATGCTGAGCATTCAAAGGATCCCGACCTCGAAGATAGTGAACCAGGAGTGAAAAGTGAACAAAAACGGTACCGTGGCTGGCCAGAGGATTAGGCCCGGACGTCAAGACCTTGTTCGCGAAACAAAAGATGCGCCAGCGGCCAGGGTGTCGCAACACAAGGAACGTCTGAAAGCCAGACGGACAGCGGAGTGTTGATTTGTTTGAGGTGCTAGGCCAGGGCACTGGGACCGGGTGTCTACCCTATGAGACCAAGTGCACGGGCGCACCTCCGCAGTTGCAAGTCTTAGAACAGGAGGCTCTGTGGTAGAGGCCGGAGCCGAGTGGTGACGAAGCAAAGGCTCTAAGCACGTCTTGAGACTTGTAGGGCAGGGAACCAAAGACGACAGTCCGGTTTGAAAGGTAACAGAATGGTACAGAAAGGGAATCGCCTGGAAAGGAGAGCAGCTGGGAGATGTGTAGGAACGGTCCTGACCAATTACGAGATCTTCTGCCAGAAAGACAAGAACCAAAGGTGGTATGAAGAAAAAGAAACCAGGCCCGACCTTGAGTCTAGGCCCGACTCGCGAGCCAGGAACGTAGAATGGCGAAGCGATTGTAGTTGAAACGGAACGTAGAAAAATGGTGAACAAGTCTTGTTTATTCATGAAGAGATTAGACCGGTTGTTGACGCCCAGTCCAAGTCCTGGTAGACATGAACAAGCGGTACTGAAAAGCGTGTAAGCGGCTCGGAGGTGAAAGGCAGAGTTGATGCTTCCCTTTAGGAACAGACGTACTCGCATCAGAAAGATAGGCGGACGGCAGAACGTGGTCTGTAAAAGGGCCTAGGCCGGGCACAAGGGCCCAGGCCGAACCTTGTTCGTAGTACGAAGCGGATCGGACCGATCCTCAATCCGACAAAGGCGGCACTTGGAAATAAACAGGATATAGGTGTTTGATGAGTCAGGAAAACAGCGGATCGCGGTTTGCAAAGGGTCCGGGCCGTGTAGGGACCCATTTCTAGCGTGCTGACGTCCAAACAGAACGGAATTGAGACGACGGTCCACGTAGAGGAACCGTGACTAAGTAGCTGCAGACAGAACGTTGGTGAAGATGAACAGTGGCATGTGAAGAATCAAGTAGGACAGTAGAAAGTCCTGGCCCACTGGTCGCCTCGTAGAGGCGGAATCGAGCGGAGTAACGATGTGAGGAAGGACCTGGAATGTTAGCTGTAGGGCCGAGAAGCAAAGAACTCTGTTCACAAACCAGGCATGGACGAGGGGTGCAGGCCCGGGCCTTAGCTCGAACCCGTTAAGTCGGAAGACAGCAGCAGACTAGTTGATAAAAGCAGTCCCCTGGAAGAGGCTTGCCTACGTTCCGTAGGAATGGTACAGAGCGTAAATGCTGGTGGAAGTAGATGTCAGTCCCCCCCCCCCCCCCCCCCCCGGGACCCGTGGCCGGTTGGGGGCCAAGGGGGAAAGGTGGAACGCGAATCTGCTTCTTGAAGGAGACCGAAATCTATGTATGATGGTCTACCACGGCAGGTGATAGAAAGAGCAGGCCGACCATAAGCGGCCAGCAGTCGCAAGTGAAGAGGAACGGGTAAGCTGTAAAGATGCATCCCTGTCCGCAGGGCTGAACTGAGTGGAACGTAAACACGTTCCGGGTCGGGCGGAAGCGCGGAACGGAATCAGTCCCGTTTCGGCCAAGTAGCCAGCCAACGGAGGCATCAACCAAGCCACGGTTACTCTGGGCACACCCTTAACATCAAAAGACTAAGGGGAACCGAGACCGTAGGAATCCAAAAGGACGTGCTAGATCTTCTGAAGCCGGAATGGAAGGGAGAGCTCAGGAGCAACCACACGTGGCAGGCCTTAGGAAGAAATATGCTACGCTCCGCTGCGGACCACTTATATAGACTGAGCCAGTTTCTGTCATGCGCAGCGAGTTACGAGACCAGCAGGGAAGCCAACTTTCAAGCAAGGGATAACAGAACTCCAAGGGGGTGGGGGGTGGGGGGAACTGCTATGCAAAGCAAGGTAATGGATATTTCGTGGCAATAAAAAGGCAAAGCCTTTACACGCTAGTCACATGCTTCTTTTAATATTGGAAAAAAAATCAACCGAGCAATGTCAACAAGACAGGAAAGAAGCAGGAATAAATGTTTTGGAAAGTTTTAGTTTTGAGATACAATGTTGCTTGTGTTTAGTACATGTGAAGACTTACTGTTTAGTATTCAACCATTGCAACCAACAAAAAACACGGCTTATTTAAAAAGTAATGAAATTCAGTAAATGTTTTTTATGCTGTTTTCATAACGCGTATGTAAAATTAGAGTGCACTTAAATTTATATTTTACATATTTTTTTTTCTGTAAAAGTAGAAGAGATGGTTTCACAATTGGAAGATTGCAACCAGACCAAGATAGTCGGGAATTAGTGCTTCTTACCAAAGTTGGGGATAATTCCACTAGGAAGACCAGTTGAATTGGTTGAAGAGAATATCAAATTTTTTGTGTTCGGAGTTTAGGTCCCAACGACGTCAAAAATATCTCCGGCATGTAGCCATTAACTTTAACTCATCATTTTACGCAACCACATAGGCTAATTTGATTTTCACTACTAACTTCTTAAAAGACCGTGATTTTGATTCAAACAAGTGGACGTCCAATACCACTAATAAAAAAAAAAAAAAAAGACATTTAAACAGTACTCGTAAACATTTTTCTTACGATTTTCTTGCAGGTCAACCTGCGTGACCGAATTTGTAATGCTACTAAGATTGGGTTAAAGCTTTTAAGAAACTACAATTTTGATGTATTCTGTAACTGGAATGGCGATAGTCCGTAGGTTGTCATTAACATTAGTTTAACATTGAAAATGCACGGTACCAGACAGACAAGCAGTTAACATACACTAGGCCTTGACCTCGTACCACTTTTGTTTTACAACATTTTTATTGCCGTGATCTAACTGAATATTTACAAATGGTTATTAGGGGGCCTGAAGGTACATCCTGGTGAAGTAAAAACCACCAGCATTTGTTTTGCAACCAAGTCCATGGTCTTAATTATTAACTGCATTCTGGAGTTAAAGTGCTCGGATCACGGCCAAAATCGGCATGCGCCCGAGGGACGATGCTAGAAACATACTGACGAAAGGGCAGGTCAGAACTAGTAATAGAGGTACTACCAGTTATCAGGCCACAGAGATAATGGCTACATCAGCAAATATATTTAAAAAAAGT